>CM034001.1:1022896-1128557 GCA_019603395.1 Cyrtorhinus lividipennis
TAAACCAGGCCAGCTTAAAACAAACCCAGCCGTTTTTAATTTCTAATTAAAGCGAAAAGGGGATTCAATTTCATTATTCTATTTCGTACTTCCTCTTTGGCCGTCACGGTCTGAAAAATGTAAGCACACACGCCGGAGTTCATTCGCGAAAAGGTCTTCCTCATTTCCCGCCCGTTTTCGGACCGAGTTATTAATTCCATATCTCGAAAAGACCTCACGTAGGAAGAGCAAGCCCATATCCATAACATTAGTTTTATCGTTCGGATATTACGCCCTGGCCGCTGGGCCGTTTAGGCGGGTTCTTTCGAGGTCGCCGTTACACTTCGTATTAATGTGGATCGAGACGGACTTTCCAACTGAAAACTTCTCACTACCGCCTTCTCTTTCGCATTTCTCTCGCGAAGACCGGTTTCCTGTGAGCAGGTGCGTTGATTATCAATTTCGACCATCGCTATCGCTGTAAGAGGATGGACCTTTCGTACTAAGACGGCGCTTTGAATCGGATTTTGGTTTTTGTGTCCTGCTCCTGGTTTGCTTCCTCTGTTATCCCATTTGTTTACTCTGACTGGAATGGAAATTAGAATTTCCAATTTTCTACAGTTTGTTCCAAGTGGATTGAATTCGTATCGACCGAAAAGTTGTTTTTTATTTAGAACTTTCACCCTTCAAGTCATAATTGAAACGAGTAGATTCGAACCAAGTCAATGTCTGTCCGCCGTCCTGTTTGGAAATCAATTTAAATTAAGCAATATAAAATCGTTACATATATTTATAGACTCCAAGACCATAGTTGGGTTGAACTCATTTTCAGTTGGAGGGGATTTTCAGGCTGAAGGAGGGAACAAATATTCCGAAACAGCCGAATAGTCACCACAAACTAAATTTGGGCCGCGAACAGATTGAATTCGAAAAACTAACCGGCTCATTGATAGGAGTTCATTATTAGACAGTTTCTTTAAAATGAATTAGGTATTCAAGCCAGTCTGGGGCCGCATTTATGGGGATTTACAGCTATACTCAATAAAGAGGTCTTCAAACAATATCAATATTCAGTCTACATGATATGCGAATTTCAAATTGACTGTATAGAAAGTCGTTAAACAGAAAAGCGACCACTCGGCGACGAAATGAAGAAGTCTTATGCCTGCTTATGGGGAGGATACTTTCAGTTGTCAACAGTTGTCCGCTAGAGCGCAGCGTCCTGGACGGCAAGGACTGCTGCTGTAGTTTTTCGTGTTTTTGTCTCAAATAATGTAGCCGTCATTTCACTTTTTCACGCGAGTTGTGACGCCACCATTCAGCGAGTTGCTTTTTCAAAAAATCCATTCACCTCTCTATTTCTGATGTATCGGACACCTTTTCGCCTTTTGATAATATTATGGACAACATCATTGGAAAACAAATATTGACCAATTTCAGACCCACGGGTTGTCATTTCACCCCATTAAAGCCTCAGTGAAATTGTCTATAAATTCTAATTGCTGCAATAATGTGTTAATGGTATCTCATTTTCTGCATACCGATGAAAAGATTGGGTTAAAAAGAATTTTGAATTCATTTTACGTCATTTCATTCCTGTTTCCGCTTGGCTTTACTAGATATTTTTCATCCTTTGTGCTCGATACATGCATAGTGATGCATGTATTACGGCGGATTTAGAATTTAGCTATGGAAATGTTGATAGTAGGTTTACTACAACCCAAAGAATAAATCAGCCATGAGTTTCGAAAATTGAAAGTAGAAATGACCGAGAAATCTTTCACGACTGGGGCAGTTCTACCGCGTTAGGTGAAGATTAATCGATGACCAGTCCATTACACGTAGTGAATGGCCGCCCTTCGTATAAATTTTCCTCTACAACGTGCGTACCACTCGTTCGAAGAGGGAGAGGTGGTCGAAAAACGAACTCTTCCCGTAGGAAAGGGTTTAGATTTAGGCTCGAAAACTTCCGTGCCTCGACAACCCCAGGTAGGCGCGGAATTACCCCCAACGGGCCGAAACCAGAATCAAACAACCTAATTAGACCCCCGTACGAGAGGGTCTGTTAATTTATTTTTTGTTCAGGGTTCCTTCCTTCTGTTGGAGGTTCTGTTTGTGGTAGCACAACACGCTTCGTTGTAAAGCGGGACATCATAAAGCCTCCAACATCATCTTGTCGTATCTCGAGTTTTCTGATGATTTAAAAGTATAAAAAATAAATATATAAATTTTATTCAAAATTCCGGCTCATAGATATTTTAGAACACAATATTATGATAAATTTTTTAAAAATCATCATTAAAAACAAAAAAGATGAGCTCATTGAGCTTTTATTTTCTATCTTCTTCAACTTCTTCTTTTTCTTCATTACGAGAGACATGTCTCGATCGTAAAAACATCGCTTCAGATTCATTGGATTTGTTGCAAAAAGCTTTTCAGAGTTTTATCTGTATCCACCTAATTCTTTATACAAAAGAAGTGAACTTATCTCTCTAGAACTTTCTAATGACGTTCGACAAGCTCTCGTTTGGTTTTCAGTTACGAAATTTTGTTTCTTCCTTTTGCAAAGACCGAGGGCGACTTTTAGCGGATTACTGCCTAATACCAGAGGATCAAACATAATTCCGAAACCACCCCCCAGGCTCTTAGAATCACCCGTTCAAGTCTGAATCACATCAGGGCCGCAACTTCAAACCTAACCTTTTTTCTCCGTTACTATATTTACAAAATTTGCAAAGTCAGTTGTTTTACGAACAATTTTTTTTTTATATCATACAATATTGGGAAAATGCATGAATGGCAATTTTTAGTTCCTTCAACGTAAGGCAGATATAAATTTTGTCGATATTCCCTCGACATTTCCCCAACCGTTACAAGTTGAGATTTTTCTTACCGTTCGTGTTTCACCAAATCAGTACGTCCTTCTGAAGTTTTATACTTTTAGCTGGATCCCCAGGGAATCGAGCTGGTTTCCTGTCATCCCCCGTTTGGCTATTGTTCTTTTGATGTCAACGGCAAAAGGGCCTCCGGGGCTGATGTTGAAGACTTATACAATCTTTATTGTTTTCTTGTTCAAAGGGCGAACGCTGGTCTCAATCGATAATTTCTCATTGTAAGCCTTGAAAATTCACGTCAATTAAGACGACCCTTCGCGCCGTTGAGAGGATATTGATCCTAGAATAGCGGAAGCACTAAGCCCTGAATGTAATATTGTAAATATGAAACGATGTAACGAGAGATGTTCGCTTACAATGAATAAAATTTCAATCAGGAATAAAATTTAGTATTCTAGTCCTTTACTGATCGTGTCAAACGGACGTATTCCGCAAATGTTATGTTTTTAGTTTATTATTATTATTCTTGGTTTTTTATTTTTATTATTATCTTTCTGGAATACTTGGTACGCCCTTGCATTCGTACAAGCAAGGAGAACGTTTTTCTGATGTGTTGAATCAAATTCGCTGTTGTTGAATGAACGAAACTTGGAACAACTGCGGCTTCAAAGCGATCACCTTTTGCGAAACCCGATCTTACAAAACTTTCCCAATACATTAAGCCACAAACTTTGACACCCTCCGGGAAAATCCCGGCATTCCGCACTCGAGATTTGAGCAGAGGGGATGCGAGATTCCACGAACGTGTACAAACGATGAAGCGTGAACGTTCCTGTACTGCAGCAACTATCAGCTCAACCATCGGGAAAGTTTTCGAGAAGGGACCTCCGAACAGAACGAATCCTCTAAGGAGTGCTTTGAACTTCACGCCTAACTTCTCCGTTTCGGGGATCCCAAACACGAGGGCGACTGAAATTTCAAACGTGTGACGCGAAACAAAGGATTTGAGGGTTGTTTCTCGTCACTAGAAACTTGGTTTGAATTCTTCCTCTTTGACAAAACTTGCTACCCGCATTCCCTCAAGATTTAATATGATCCATGAAATATAACGTCATCGCTACGGTTGCCCGAGGCCGTGATTGACGCTTGAAATGTAAAATCCTGATAGACTCAGATTTGCCGTTTTCTACCTACGTGAACATCGAATACCAACATACACGTCATTCACAATAGCATTTAGGCGGACGATGTCACATGTCCAATATTGATTGAGGTTGATATTGAGTAAATGGTCGCTGGGCTCACAATAGGCATCAGATTAGAATGAATCCATGATGACAGGTAGGTAATTGTGAATTTAGTGACTACGCCCATAACAATCATGTAAATTGAGGACTCTGTTACCTTGTTATTGATTAGAGACGATTGCTAAATGAATTGTTTGTTGCATGAAAGAATTATAATTTTCTTGTTGCCCTCCCGGATTGCTGCTAATTCACCCTGAGCTGGGTACTTTTTTTTAAATAGTAATTGGTCACAGTTATACATTGCCACCATCAGAACGAGTAAAATATTTCTAGTAAAGATAGGTCGCCGCATTCAATTCATTTATTCCCTTGGAGACGTTTCATATCAAAAGGACATACAAGAAATGTTTTTATTTTACCGGCAACTCGGAGTGGTTATTTTTATTATTTTATTTTTTTTATTTTTTTTTTCAAGTGATGTCTGCGCCGGTAAAAAAAAAAACCCTTACCGCAGCATTTTTTATTTTAATTTGGGAATTTTCAAGCTGATTGATTCTGACAATAATCAACTAAAACGGCTCCTGTTAAAAAACCCGGTTAATTTTTTTTTTTTTTTTTTTTTTTTTTTTTTGCTGGGAATTTGAAACAAAATGGTTTCTGGCGGTTTCTGGTACAATGGGTACAATGGTCTTCAAAATTATTGAATTGAGTCATGGCTCATAAAACCTAGCCTAACTGCTGCCGTTATTAGGTTTCTCCTCCATTAACTGCCCGTTCTTACTTGTGATGTATAGTTTTTGCGATCTGGACATGCGCAATCGAAAAAACATCTATACTGCAGAGGCAAGGGAAAATATTAATCATCGTTCCAAATGATTACCGGCGTTGCCGAAGCCAAAGGGGAGACGAACTTCCCGGTAAGCAATTATGAGAATGAATTGCCTCTGAGTCCGGCCTGAACCTAGAGTTTAAAGCCCCATCGCATTTCCTCCAAACTTGCTTAGTAAGACCAAGGGATCGTTCCCTCCCCAATTTTACCGGTTTTAATCAGACTTCGATCTAGGGTTAAATGGGTGCTGTGAATACGGAGAGAGGTCTTCTTTTGGGCGATTTTTAACGAATTGAACGGTACAGAGAAAAGACCGGCAAAGCGAGAAAACGGATGGGCCTCGGGTGGTACGATTTTAAACGTTTTCACGCCCAAATGCTGCTCTGGCCCTTTAATCTAGCGAAGAAACCCCTTCCCCAAAGCTTTATCACGAGGGAGTACTTTGGCTCTAGTGCTCCTGTAAGGGTTAACCATTTTTTCCGCCTTTTCTGCTCTACTTTCGGTCGATAAGTTGGAGGTTGAACTGGCTCCATTCAATTAGGATTGCTCGGACAGGCTGGAAATGGACGTTGCCTCTAGAAATACAAACTGGAGAGAAACACAAGTTGACAGGAGGCTCATCAATTGAATGGTTTTCTCTCTTTGATAACGGAATACTCACAAGGGCAATAATTCGTCGACAGGGTGTAAAAGCTTCCTTGGAAAATAAGCTGGGCCGATTTTATTCAAATGTCACGGGCTCACCGAGCTTACAATTATGTATAATGAAAGACCCTAAACCTCTTTTTGGAGTCTAATTATTATAATGGTATGTCAGTAAGCTCCAACAGAAAGGTCAGTATGGTCTTAACAGGGAGAATTATAAAAAGAAAGATTATTCGCCTGAGAATAATATTAATGTCTTGATTACCTTTTCATTTAAAACCTTCTTTTCCTAATTTTCCTGCGAAATATTTGTCACCCTCTGAATTCTCTATTCATATACTCACCCCACTTTCAACCTGTTTCATCCTACATGGTCTTGCTCACAAATTTCAGAACGTTATGAGGTAAAATATTTCTGGTCACTCATTTAAATATTAAATTTAATAGGCTGCTTTTTGAGCTTGCGTGATCATTGATATAACTTCATATTTTACGATTTGCCAGCTCGATCGTTAGCTGGTTCATTTTGAGGGTTATTCATCTAGAATTTTGACATCAGGAAATTCCCACATAGCCTGTTTTAGAAGCCCTCTTTCTCCCCTAATACACGCCACCTAACGCAGAGTGAAATTGTAGTTATGTGGGGGCAACTGCGGGTTGACCTTGATTCCTTACTTCTTTCTTCACACTTTGCCTGTGTCTGCTAACTGCTGCAGTCAGACAGTCCTGATTTTCGAACTTTTAACACAAAGAAGACCTCCTCGCTCTTCTTTATCTATAAGTAACTTCAAAGAACAGAGAGATACTAACGTTAGCAACGTTATAGCCATTTGGGGGGGAGCTCAAAACAATCATCCATAATTTCTATACACGGAGTCAAATTAACAGCGATGCACAGCGGTGATGGAAAACACAAATACTGCTTTACCACTTTTGGCTAACAGCGGATGTTCTTTTATTACATCCACCTCAATGGCTGAGAATGGAAGGCCTCGAGGGAAAAAAGGCCCTGTTCCTCCTCTGACGTGCATTGTGAAGGTATACCCTCATCTCGGAGGTTGCATTCCGCAGGAGGTCGGTGGTTTTTTCCACCTCTCCACAATAGGGTTATTTCATCCCTTTCTATCCCCTCGGTCTATCCCACTTTTTTCTGGCCGGATGAAAAGAGCAACCTTTTTCCTATCCATTGCCTGCCGTAATGCCGAATACTCCTGCCCTAGTCCCCCGAGAAGCCCAATGGGTCAGAAAAATGAGGCCAACAATGGGATATGGAGACAGGTCTTTCGACTTTTCGACCGCAAAAACGTACGTAGGGAAGAGTTCTCGCCCACGTGTTTTCATCTTCTGTCCCTGTCTCAACCCTCAGGACAAAGCTCGACACTGTCCCAGTTTTTCCTCTCGATAGCATCGAGGTGATCTTGGGAATTGATATCTTTCTCCCACGCCCAATAAAGTCTCCCAACAAGGTGTTAAATATTTCAGCTCACTCCATTTGGTGTTCCTGTCTGTGGCAGAAGAAGTCGAGAAAACTTCAATCAAACTGTTTGTTTCACCCATTTGGTCGCCACCTGAGATTCGAGCTATTTCGATTGGAAAACCGTCAACTATTCTCGAAAGTTATCTTCTTGGTAACGCTAAAATGACTCTTGAAGGCCAACTTAGTTCCAACCAACTCTCTTCAGTTGTAGCGTCAAGTAAGTGTCAGTAGGTGAGCTTCATGAAATGGCTTTCTATCAGATTGAATATCCACTAAATCTAGTTCGTGAGGGCAAATGGGCTTCAAGTCGCCGTTCTCAACTAGTTACCACCGACCGGTGCTAATTTGATCTCCCTCCCAAGCTTTCCACTTCATCCCGATTCAATTTACACCGCTCAACGGTACTCGAATGGCTCCTCTAGTACCTGTCGTGCCAATGCGTAATTCAGATTCGATTTCCAATAATAAGCATCTCTCATTGAGACGAGGCGAAACTTGACGCTGTCTGAGGATCCCATTTCCACACCCACCAATAAGGGTGGAACCTGGGGTGTCACATGGGATAGTTCACAAAGTATTCAGGTCTGAAATTTTCTGTTGAACCATTTTTACCTTTCGGCCTTCTCGGGCTGAGCAGTTGGTAAAAAGTGTTGTTCATTTTGTATATAAATTGTATACCTACGTTTTCTACATTACTATCAACTCCAAATATCAAGGCCAAAAGAAAAATGTTTTCCTCTATTGATTTATGGTACGGTAAGCAGACCAAACAATAATTATTATTACGCAGAATGGTATCATATAATGCATAGTCGATCTCGGATAATTAGTATCGAGTAACTTGAGGGATAACTGATTACAAATTCATCCCTTGTAGGCCCCTAATGACGCCGCTATAAACTGAAACTTTGGAAGGAGCAACACGTTTGGGTCGCATTTACCTAAATGGGCCCATGTGCCTCCGTGAGACGGATGAGACGAGAATCCAGCTAAATTGGTATTTAGAGTCATTTGCCGAGTTTACGTGAGGGAAACGTTGACAGCGCAGAGGATCAAACGTTTGACGCGTGATCGTTATAATGACTCTCCGGGTGAACACCTTGTTACCACATATTGTTTACGCCCTTCATTCTGTAATTTCATTTAATTTGTTGTTTTTCAAACCTCGGCTTAAAACATGTTTCTCGTGTTTTCGTTCTAAGGGAGTGGTGTTTTTTGGCATCATGTTCATAAAAATCCATCATTTAATTAGTCTTTGAAAAAGTTTTGTTGGCCAATTGGAGCCTAAATGGAGTCACTGAATGAAATTTCTGGTTTTTAGGAAAGTCATGTTGCCTAACACGGGTGGATGGCGAAAATACATTTCGATTTTTGATTCCTGGCGTCTCAGAAGACAAAAAACAAAATGTCAAATTTTCCTACATGTTGAAGAAATTGACGATAGGGCAGGGTAGAAAACTATATTATATAGATATCAAATGTAGAAGAAAAAATGGCTAAGGGAAATGTTTTCTTGGAAACGAATACTCTTCCAATACGACTGTTAGCTAAAATGTATGAAATGAGCGTCTTGAGCATCTTGATCCCGTAAAGAATCCAGGGGAAAAAGGTATAGTCTATATTGAATGATTCAAGAGAAGTCAACAATCCCGTCCAAATACTAAGAGATGCTGCGGTTCTGACCCCAAAAAATGATGAAAAAAGAAACAAGACCATTTCTGATGATACGGAATAGGACGTAGCAGGATTACCCGATATCCTTCGTAAATTGCCAGATTCATCGACTACCCACCCTTCAGACAAAAGGCCACGTGAGTAGCCCGGGGCCTGATCCTTTTTGGCTGCTCGACAGAAAAGGGGCCCACACTCGGCAATGATGAAGCTTTAGGTCATTGGGTCTGGGACACGGCGGCTACCTACATCAGGCCTTTTACCCGGGTTCCTATTTCAGCTGTGTGGTGGGTGGAAAGGGGGGGGGGGGACAATTTCCTTCCAACATCTTTTCCCTCCTTACTTCCGATCCTTGTCTGCTCCTACCTTTTGGTAGCTGGTTCCCATTTTCCCCGAGAGGAAATCTTCAGCTATTTTCTTTGCTGGTGAACTCGAACGGTGATTATCCCCAGTACGTACCCGCTGTCGTGAGTTCGATTCTCTCTAAAGTATACGCGGATATTGGAGCCCGAACACGAACGGAAATAACCAGGAGAATAGCGCCCTTTGTCACACGAGGTATCGAAAAGCCAATCCCGTACGTTGAAATACGTGCGAATGATGTGTACAACTGTGTCCCATAATTGCGTATTCAACACATACATTAAATTTCAATGTCCTTTAAACGATCAATAGGGCTTTATGAGGTGGAAATAGATTTATCTCCGTCCCGCAGTCAAAGCGCCACCTAAAGGAGTTTCCATTATGCGACATGATCAAACTGCGATGCATTTTAGTGACAGCCAAAAAATGAATTTACGCAGTTGACCTAAATAATCCACACGAGGCATTGTATCCAAAAGTCACTCAAGGAGGAAGGATATGGTCCCCAAAAATCCATATTACGGTGAAAATGTCATGGTGAAAATAATAAACTTCGTATAATATACAAGGTTATAATCTCGATTTATTAGGATGAAAAATTTGATTTGCCTTAATAGCTCAAGAGCGATGAGATTAGGACCTTAGGTGCGAAAAACATATCCCATAAGAAAAGAGTAGTATAAATTATAGAACTCCTTCCCACTAGCAGCACAAGTCCTTGACTTTTTTTTTTTTTTTTTTTTTTTTTTTTATTGGCATTACAAAATTATACACAGCCATAATATGACATTATGCTTCGTCACACTTTCAATTGACATTCATTTATAAAATTGAATAGCTCTTTATATACATAAATATTCCTAGAAGCCAGAATAGTACGATACTCTATATAAATGTTTGTCTTTCTCGCAATAAAACTGAACAACTTTCTTCTTGGACCTTCATAATCTTGGCACTCCATAATTGCGTTTTCGAGTGATCCAATTGAAGCTCCACAGTAGTCTTGACTTCCAGTGGGCTGTAGCATAAGGATTATTTCGAATTGATTTCGTATTTTAATGAATCATCTGATTATATCGCTCCATTCCTTCCATTATACGATGATTCATCATCAGAGTTTCTAAGACCCCACCCAGAACCAGAATATATATGTGGTGGACACATTATGGTGGCGTTAACTTCCCTTTATTGCTTTAATCCAATAGAAAGAATTCTCATCGAACCGGAAAATCAGTATCTATTAGCAGATAGCCAAACCTTATAAATCTTCGACATCGTAAAGTTTATACATCCCACTTTCCACAATTTTCCTCTCCCGACATCCCATCGCTTCCTTTTTATATCGTAACAAATGAAGAGAGGAATCAGCGTCGCGCGGTGCCAGGGAAACTTGCCAACGTTTTTATCTGATTGTCGAACCAAGAGTGACAAACGTAATATAATTACGGTGAGCGGGAAGGGGAAAAAACCACAACAAAAAACGAACCGATTACGCGTTTCAGAACTCTTCCGACGCCGCTTTTCAATTTTTATCGACGACAGGGACAGCCCCCCAATCACGACAGGCGAGGCTTTTTAGAAAAACCGCATATTGGATTATTCGAGCGGGAGGGATCGTGGCTGCAGTTCCATACATTTTAACGATATTTTTTCAATTCCTCGTCACGCTTTTTAGTCTATCAAGCCAGTTATCCCTGACCTTTCCGCTCTCTTCTATATTCGCAGAATTGTGTACATTCCCCATTTATGAGTATGTCGGTAATTGCACTATATTAAATGAAGAGAATAGTGGTTTTACTGAGTGACCTAAGTCACCCACTTTTCGACGAAAAGGTTGAAAGGCCGATATCAATAACTCAGAAGCAAAACAACCACATTCTCGTTGTAATTGCTGTCTTTGAGGGCTTTCTAAGTAATTCTCAACCTGCTATCATGTGGCATTCCGGTGAGTTCCGCTACGTTGACACAGGTCTAATTTAAAATGAGGCGCTTCATAATTTTTTCACCATTTAGAGAGATCCCATCCCATCAGTTATCGCACTCAGCTCATCAATCTTTCCTCCACACGGAAGCTCCTGTTACGGAAGGATTTCACATAATTATCGAAGAGTTCATCGTTAAAAAATGTCCTCTTGCCTGAAATGCTTCTATTTCAGTAACGTTATCTAACTCGACATCGTCACAAAATTAAATAAGAGAACATTTCAAGGGAGATCCACTCGATTACTGTAGAAAATGACGGAGTTCCGCTGCTACTGTGCTCAAGTTAAGAACCATTTTGGCAGTTTCCGGCACTTTTTTCTTCGCCGTCAGATTTTATACGAACGACAATTCAGGAGCAGTGGTTACATGACCTTCATCGAGCGCTGTGTAATGATGGGAATCAGAAGAACAGATGGGAATTCTTTTTAAACATTCGGCGGAAAAAGGTCCTGCGTGACCAAATTCCTTCATTTTTTGCGAGGTCTCAAATTACATTTCTATGGTTGATTAGGGGTATTCATCGTCTGGCTAGTTCGACGTCGAATTGCCGAATCCAGTTGACTATCAAAATGAGCAATTCGAGATTAGTGCGCATGCGCCCCAGGAGTGTCCACGATTTGATTTTCCACCCAGGAGTTTCGATGTCAAAATATTTGATAGATGTAAAACAACAGTGAACCCTACACTCTAGTTACTTGGGTTGGTTTAAAACTAATTCCGCTAGGGGCGACGCGCGTAATTCGATTTGGGACAACTCGATTGGATCTGGATCTTGCTCGTGTGGGAAAGCGTCTCTTTAGGGAGTTTGAACCCCATCTCGATCAATCAGCGTCTTATATTTAGTTGAAAATGATACCCCCAAAACAAAGGGGTAATGGGGTTGAATAATTCGAGTAATCAAATCTAAAATATCATATTTTTTAGAAAAATGCCAACTACTAAAACGGCATGGACGGTGGACGGAAATTTTGGTTTTTGATTATCGGTATGCAATTCAAAACAAAAAATGTAAAATTTCAAGTCAAATTGGAGTGATCGACCTCAGGAATAAAATGTAGTGGAGATACATGATTGAGAACACTGCAATGAAGAAAACTGGAGAGACTACTCTGTAAAGAAGTGGACAAACCCCTGGTATTGCGTCTTAAGCGACCATTTGCTTCAAGACTGAAATCAGCCTCCCAGAAACCTTCCACCTACTGACTATCGCAAATTACCCACGCCGAGAACACGTTAGCGGAGTTGAGGCACAAACTTAATGACTGAGAAGAATGGAAGTCAAGGGTTCAAGCGTCGCGTTTTGGTTTCTACTGACTCATTAAAAGGTGGAAAACAAAGTTTTCGCAAACTACCCTTAATTCGCCGGTCGCTGCCCCTTAGGAACCGACGTATGGAAGGTGTTGAGTCGGTTGGAATAAACATATTTAGTGCTCGAAGGGAAGTTAATAACTTCACCTCGAAGTAGGGCATTGTTGTATAACGATGGAAGTTTACAGAGATTTGATACTTTGAGTATAATGTAATCTACTTATTTGTTTTCATACAAATGTAGATAGCTGAATGAATTATACACGAGCACCACTTTGACCTCGTATAAGTAGGTATACCTCTTGTATTTCCAACCTCAGAACACGCGATGTAGAGAGGTACTGAGAGCGTGTTAAGGAAAAGAGATGTTTTCCCTCATACATAATAACATTGCCCAACCTTCCGGTTGTTGTTGTTTTTTTTTCTCTATATAATTAAGGTAAATTTTAATCGTTGGAGTTTTTGTAATCGATAGCAAGCTTGCAGTTTTTTTCGAGAGGGCCGCTAGAGTGTGCAATCGTCGGGGGACCTTATTGGGTTTGAGCTGGGCCAGTAAAAGAACAATATTCTACCACTATCCACATAAATGCACCTGAAGAGGCCGTGATGGGTGGTACCATAAAGGTAGCCTGAAATTAGTCAAGTTTTGTTTTTCAGAAGATGTTGTTCATAATTATGAAAAGAGAAAAAGGTGTTACATACATCAGAAATAGTAAAATGATGGATTTTGGTTGATTAATCCTTGAATAATCAATCTTTGTTTTTCAAAAAAGATACCCACTAAACGATGATGTCACAACATGTGTGAAAAAGTTAAACGATGATAGCATTCGAGACAAAAAACGCAAAGGCCTACAACACCAACCCTCACTCCAAATAAAATACTGACCAAAGCGCAGCAGCAAGTGTTTTTGGGTGGTAAGTCAGAAATCAAGGTGGACAAGGACGGGAAAGGAAGAAACCGTCGACGTCATGGAGTTTTCTTTAATTTTTTTCTAATTATCTATTTTGATTTCAAGTTATCGTACTATCCAAACACCCCTTTTCAGATGCTTTTTTTTCTTTAATTTTTTTTTGTGTGTGTTATTATCAACAGTGGGTACATGCTATTCTTCTGAAACGAATTTAGTTTTGAATTTTATATAATTGTGGCTTCAGATAAAATCAATTCATGTTTTTTTGCGTGAGAGAAATCAGAAAACGTGAACATTCACTATAGGCCCTGGCGCGCTGAACCACTGTCGACTATACTTCCAAGATCTAATGTTTTGCACTCAGAGCTTCCACTCCATTCACTCAACTCAAAGCTCTGTACAAGCGTAAATGTTATTTGGTCGTTCTTAGAAGAAGTAGAATCTAACTGCTTCGCGTAATAATATTTGTCGACGTAGCCAATGACAACAGCTCGCCCTCTCGTGTAATCTCACGTCGGAAGAGCTCAGAAAAGGAGTCGAACAAGATTAGGCCGTACCACTTCTGTTTTCCTCGTTTTCTTCAGTCGGCCGACAAGAACCAATTTTTTCCCCTCATGTCTACTACTTCTCACAGAGTATTATTTCACGAACTGAATTATCATGATTCTTCTTCCACGTTTTTCCTTGCTTCGTAGAGCACTTATTTTTATTGAAGTGTTTGTATCTGCAATAATTTTCCTCAACCCGTGCGCTTGTTGATCGCCAGTCGATAAATGTCTGACATCAAACGAATAGTTGACTAGACCACATAGGGATTAGAAACAGTAGTCAAGAATCCAAAAACCTTGGTCGGCACCCCCCATTCTTACTCCCCATCACAATACTTATATTTTTGGAAGATGCAATTGTTGAGTGGCAAGAATCCATATGTCACCATGCGTTACAAATTTACTGCGATTGCATATATCAATATTACAGGTTTTACTTGAGATTTTATTGCAATTATCTGTCGACAACATTTTCGAACGATATTACGAAACGTGTTATTTCGAAACGTTTCAGCTCGATTGGTTCAAATTTAGGGAGGGTAATGGAAAAAATGTATTTGAAACTCGATTTTCAAGATTTTTTAGGAACTAGGCATCTAAGGAATTATTTTCCACTAAATTTTGGACGCACGGATTGAGATGAATCCCGGATTGATTATTACCGGAGGTTGGTAAGCGCATATCAACCTATTTTGAATGTGAAGTTTGAAATTTTCGAGTAACTAGGCGTGTGGTGTATCATTTTCCATTAAATTTTGAACGGTGAATCGATTGGAATGAGTCCAGGACACTCCACATTCATCATTTTTCCATGCTTGTGGACCGAGAAATAACCAGCCCCTGTGAAAGAATTTGCAGCGATTTCATGTTAGGCGCCTGTTTTCAGATTTTTATGGGGATTAGTTTTCAAAATCGGGTTAAAAATTTAAAAATTGGAAAACATTAATTTAAAAAACTACAAAAGGTTGGTAGTAAACCTCAGTGAGGCCTACATTGATTTTTTCTCTTCCGATCACGTTTTTGGGATTCTGGACCACTGTGTGGCGTTCAAGTTATTGAATTCTTACTGTCAACTGAGGACGAACGCTAAACGTCCGTAAAAATGCGCTAGCGACAGAAGAAAGGTCACCCAAAGAGGCCGGGACGACAAAACTTCGAACCCTGATGTCACTTTGACAGCCAAATCAGACCTCATGTCATTCGTCCCAACATTACTCGACCCTACTGCATAAATAAGACGAAGAAGCCCTTCACCTCATTGAACTCGTAGGAAATTCAAATTCGATTAGCGTTTCCATCAGTTCAAGAGCCGCAAGGGCAGTACGGTCACTCCGAGTCATGGCTTGGCCAGTTCTGCGGTTGATTTGCTCAATTCAAATTGCCCTTTGATGGAAACTATTTGCAGGATCTTCAAACGGAATTTCGTCACTACCTTATAAAACCGCCTGCTCTCAAGATGGTCATTCCCTTGGCCAGAGATTTTCTGATTTAATGTCGATGTTTTGATAGAAATGAATTATTATGCAGTTCCTCATTTACTTATTGGAGTGAATAATTATTGAGATTATTTTAAGTTTTGGTTGGGAACTTGAGGAGCTGTGACTGTAACGTGATTGTAAATGTACTCGTCAGACTACTATGAGGAAAAAAATAAAACGATACTTCAAAAAAAAAAAAAAAAAAAAAAAAACTACTTGTAGTGAGGTATTCGTCAACAAATCGACGAAGTATCCAATATTCGGCTAGGAAGGCAGAACGGCGCCCAGTCGGCAGGTGGTTGGCGAGCTCGACAAACCAGCTGCAGACGCACACCTGCCCACGAGTCGCTCTCCTTCGGCCCGCATCGTTTAAGCCGTCGAAAAAGGAAGGAAACACCACATCTCCGTTCTCAACAACGTATTTCGTTGAAGTGAATACGACGGTTCATCGACGAGGTCGGCCATCGACTCTAAATTACCTTTAAAACTGAAACGAGGCATTTTTCGGTGGAAGGGGTCCCAGTGACCGACCTCACAAGGCGAAGAATGGATTAAAAAGGCTTTAGATTCTGGTGGATTCCAAAGGTTGATTAGAAGTGTTGAAGTCACGATGAGGTGACGCATAATATTTCAAAATATTGTCAATCATTCGTGACTTCCACTTATTAAAATACGAACTAACAGAAGTTCTCTCAATTGGGTACATTACCAAGAGCCATTTTTCCACTCAAAGATACACAATAATAAAATATTGTCATATTTTTATACGTATAAAATAATGAAGAAATAAAAATAGTAATGAGTAATAAAATGTTATGATGAAACCCACGCTTTAGTGAACCGTGCTGTAAACACTGTCTCGTGTTTTTGGTCGTAGACAATTGTTTTTTTTAAATCTGAAATTTTTGCCAGGGGTCTCTATTCCGCAAGTTGATTCTTGAGTCTTTTCAGTCCGACCGGATCAAATTCGGGGAGGGTATGGGTGAAAATGTGAGTTTTGAAAAATGGATTTTTGAGATTTATAGGCGCGTAGGGTATTATTCTCCAATCCATTTTGGACGCGGATTCCATTTAAATGGAATAGTAATAGCCGTTTGGTGCTCACTGGAGTGTGTATGGGTCAAAATGGGTATTTTGAAAATGGTTTTTTTTCGTCCTTTGGAGGTCTTTTGGTACCATTCCTCACACACTTTGGACGCTGAAATGAATGGTTCAGGTCATTTACTTTTATCCCCATACTTTAGCCTCATACTTGCGATAAATCTTTGTGAAAGAATCAGTAGCGTTTTTGGCTCAGTATAGTTCATAGATCCTTAGATACAATCCCTGACCATCGAAGATTGATGAAAGGAAATTTATAAGATTCTCTCTCCTAAATCGAATTCAGTGCCTTGGTCCGGCGTTCATGTGTCTTTGTGACAAACAAGAGAGATAATGTGCGAGTGACGATTAAGTGGGATTGCGTCGGGCGGTAGTGTTGGAAGGTCTCGAGAAAGGAGGACAATCGTCCAAAAACGTAACAGTTTGATCCCTCGTCTTGAGCAAAAGCCCCTTCTGTCCCGTGGTCCTGCCTTCGGGATATTTATCTTGATTTCCGAGCGACGAACTCGAAGAGCCTATGTTGGCCAGACTGAGGCAGGTGATCTGGACCCACCTTCTTGTTTTCTTCAATCTCTGTCTTTAGCTCACGTCACGAAAAAAGAAGGTCAAGAACTTTTTTTTGCTCCTTCCGAAGTAGTCGGTCCCTTTCTCGTTAGGATGATTTTTTTCCTGCCGTTCGTTCAACCACAAAAAATATTTAACAGAGGTTTTATCGAACGTACTACTGATTCCTTAGTCTCAATAAAATCAGAATGAAATGATCTTATTTATGAATGAACTATTGTCCCGTCGCTCCCTCAAAATAACGGAGATCACAACAATTAACATCGCGAATGAGGCGTTGTCCCCACTTATATACGGGTCAACAATTCACAAATGTTGGTGACAAGATGTTGGTCATAATTAGTAGGAATTTTAATCCCCCTGCCTGACGCAAATGAAGAGTCTCTTCAAATAAGTCCGTTCTAGCAAGTACAGGTACATTGTTTTTTTCACAATCTTTCAGCCAGCTTCAAAAAAATAAAACGAATAAAATTTGGAAAATGAACTTGCAACAATGATGGAATGAACTTGCACTTTATTCATGCTAAAACCAGTTGACAACAGGGAATGAATGAGTCGTGGTTGAATAAAAAGAACTCGGTCAGTATCTATCTATCATCGCTTCACCTATCGGAAGTAATAAATTGTTATTGAGATATAACAGACGATCTCAAACCTCACTATATTTGCATTATTACCGGAGGGAAGCGTTTCCTTCCATCGTCGAACTCCAGTTCAAATGTTATTCAAATGAAAACTCCACTCCTCGAGCGGGTGAGGGCACATCTACAACCCAAATTCATCAAGATGTGGCAAATGGGGGTATGGGACGAACCTATTACTACCAAGAAATTTGCATAGGTGCGCCTCTCATACTGCGGTGGAACGGTGAGGAAAATTCCTTCTGGAATTGACTGGCTGGAGGGTTACGGGTCTCGAATCTAATTGGAGAAAAAGATGCTTCAAAAAACGATGTCAGTACGATGGTAATGGTGATTCTTGTGAAATCTACATTACAAATGATTCTCTATCGACATTAATTTGTACTACATTAACCAAATTTTAGGCCGTTTTCGACTTTTTGCTTATGTTGAGAATACTCAAGAAGATATCTTATTTCCGAATCTCCTTTCTGACCCATACCTCTATCAACCGTGCGGAAATCAGACCGGAACCCATCTCAATCGAATAAGTTTGGATTTCAGTGGAAATCCTGCACGCCTGGGACCTCAAAAATATCAAAAACCTGTATTGATTTACTCCATGTCCGATTGTGGCGACCAGCGTGAAAATGAGTTAAGCACAATCAGAACCCGAGTAGAGAAATTCAGATTTTTCAAAGCATTCTGAAGGTCTTTCTCGGTTTGGATTGCACTTGTGGACGTTTCGGGTTCTAATATCTTAAGTTTCTATTTATTGTCATTAATACAGTACGAAATTTGGGAGTTTTTCAAACGAAAACAAGGGTGTATAGGAGTGGTGAACGATACTGGGGATACCGAAAACGAGAGACTTTGAAGTTAATAGGATATCTCTGAGGCGCTATAGAACTTCTCTGTTTAGGGGAGCGTGCCTCTAGAAATGGCGTAAAAGGAAGACCTTCGATTCAGTAGGCAATGACAAGAAGCCAAGCGAGCCTGTGGGTGGAGCCCCGTATTAATTTTTTTGCTCGGTTGTCGGCACCTCGTGGGTGGCATACTCCCCAGGTGTCGTGCCATATTGACCTGATACTCACCCTCTTCAGCCCGCTTACTCTGCCATTAGAATCATTTAGGTGGTTTCGATTCAGAGAGAACCCATAAGGAGACAAAGAGAGAAAAAAAAATTTAAAAATGCAAAAAACGAAAATGTTTCTTTTGTTCAGCTCCAACAGAGCATCTGCACTAGGACATCCTTTGAGCGAGGAAACCTGTCTACGTCGCTCCTATTTAATTAAATGGAGCCGTAGGTCCGCCGCAGATCTCGAACGGTATTTTGATATCTCTCGAAGTTACCCACTCGTCCTCGTGGGGAGTTCATTATTCTCAACATAATTTCGCAGTTCTAGAGGAGTTTGTACCATCTCTACGACCACAATAACCCTCGTTCCTTGAGGTTATTAGAATTGGAGCATGGCTTCATTCTGCAGTCTAGTCTTGAAGTCTCAGATTACAGATCAAAGTCATTTGAGCAGCGAGTACTTTTGGGTCATTATTTATATTGGGATTTTACACGAAGAATGATGAGATGAGGTGTTTACTCCTTACTTTTAGTGGTTTTTCCTAGCAAAACCTTGTAAAAAACCTAGGAAAGCAAAAAAAGAACACGAAAATCCTGTTGTCTTTATTTGCCACCGATAGATGTTAAAAGCACCGTCCTTCCGCTGCGACAAAAAAAAAATCGTTCCAGCTCTGACGAGAATAAAACAAAAATAACCGATGAGAAACACGTAGCCACGAGAAGATACCAATATCGAGAACATCTCACAACTATTCTGCATCGAATGGCAAAGACGAAGTACCGTATTCCATCGAAAATTCCTGAATTGCTATGAAAATGGGGAAAATCTCGCGATCGTGGGAGTCGAAAAGGCGCGTTGTAGAGGAAAAGCTATAAATTTTGTATAAGGGCGTTTGGTAGATGGGGAAACAACCTCGGAAGCTGAGAGTATGCAGTCCAAGTATTTGGGTGGGTTAGCACCTCCGCGCCTCGCGATGTAATATTTATCGAATGAGCGTTGAGGTTTCTACCCAAAGAAGCTTGGTATCGGAGGCGTAGCTTTTCGACGTTTATAACACGTACCCGTATCTTCTCAGCTCTGCCACGACCGCTACTATTTATCATTGGACGCCTATTGGAGAAGAACAGAGGGTGATTACAGGATGATGGAGAACGACCAGTCCACAGCTATAAAGGTGCCAATCGTCCAAATACTGCCGCCGAAGCAACTTCCTGCTGGCTTAGCATCTAGCCGTCGTAGAAAACGTTAACAGCAGTAGCAGCTTTCGGTGTTTTTCTCCATGCTTTTTGTTGGTCTACCTATTGCTCATCGCTAACCAGCTTCTATTCTTAGGAGGCTTCACCTATCAAGAAAGCGTACGATAGCTTGCTATTCGTCCGCCTAAAAGCCTTCAAACCGGACACGCGATGGATGCCAGTTATTGATGATATTACTCAGAGATGCCTTTGTATCAAATGGCGCAACTCAAGTGCTCAAAGGTGGTCTTTGACCTCAAGGTGACTAGAACCCATGCTTCCCAATCGTTCTGACAGCAACGAAGTCGAGACATCCCTGCTCAGCGCTATGTCCGTAATCACCAAGTCAATTGATCACGAGAGCATACATTGATCATTGGCAGGTGGCTGTCCGTTTACCGTGTTATTCCTCACACGATTTTGGTTGGTTATTCCTTGAACAATCAACATGTTTTCATGCTGAAGGTCATGGGGGTCGACCATCTTCGATCGGGCCCAAATTGTTCTTCTTGGACGTTTCTGGGTGTCTAGAACAAAATCGAAGAATAACCAACCAAAACGTACCATGCCCGATCGCCGTCCAAGCGGTTTTAGGTAGCAGGAAATTTTCTCAAGTTCTGAAATTTTGGTCACGGACCCGTTTCTAGTTCTAGTTGGTCCTCGAAACCTTCAATCCCTATCGGACAAAATGTAGTAGAGGGGGGTTCAAAATGTGTTTAATCATTTTCCACTAAGGAAGGACAGTGAATCCATTGAGATTGGCGCCCGCTGAAGGTGGGTATGTGACAAAACAGGTCCCTATTTCGAAAGTGGGTTATCGGAATTATTTTGGGTACATATGCTGGTGTGGAAATAATTTTCATAAAATTTTGGACGCTGAATCGATCGGAATGAGTCTGGGACACTCCCCACTCACTGTTTTTTCCATGCTCGAGGTCCGAGAAATAACCTATCTCTGTGAAGGAATTCGCTGCGTTATTCTCACCTTAGTCTGAGTAGAATCCTGGTATTACCGCCAAATCAATAAGCTTTCTATTTATGATCGTACGTATCGGCACGTTAACTCGTTCATTTCAACTTCTTACTACGTCAATTGCAGAAAAAAATGGGCACCGCTTGAGTGGATTTTACCAAATATATTTGGACATTGATCGACCGCACGCATCAATCAAGTGTCCTTGTGCCGTTCGCCAATGAAAAGCACGATGAAAATAAGGGTAAGGGTGGGAGGAGGGGATTTGTCGTAATAGATCATCTGGCACTCCCCTACTGATGGGCCGACGAACCCGTCCTGTAAATGCACCCGAGGGGAAAACTGATACACGGCATGGCGTCCTGGTACTTCGGGAAAAGGGTGGTTTAAGCCCTGTCATCCGACCAATCGTGAGGGCTTTCTATTCTATACCTGAAAGTTGACTAATTACTCGAACTGAAATGACGGGCCAGTGGTTGTTTTTTGGATGGACTCGTGATTGGTTTTTCGACAGCGTAACCCAATGCCGTTCGATTCACGCGAACAGTACGCATTGTGGACATCGGTCACCTAGATGGACGAGATGAGGTCCTCTTTATTGGGGAGGGTCCAATTCGGGCCATGACAGTTGTTGGAATAGTCAATATTTTATGTGCAGCTAGCAGGAGGGCTCCTAGTAGGATCAGCCACGAACATTGCCCAACCCTTTATGAAGTCAGTTTTATAACTGAAGACGCAGATTTTTTTCTCTGAACAATGACCTTGCTTTGCTCGTCTAATTACAAGCTAAATTGTGTTTATTGTTAGAGGCAAAGTCTAGGTAGAATATCGATTAACCAAGCTCAAATGAAGCTTATTAAAAGCCAAGCGATGCTCCTCAGTAAGAGCTATCTCCGTAGTATAACCCATTCGAAACTATTAAATAATTCATGAGGAAGCGCAAGGTGAATTTAGAGTTGCATAATTAAGCTCGGGAAAGGGTGACGCGGAGAGGCGACAGTTCCCTCTAGTAATTTGGACGTTTTGCACGACGAAGGGCTAATGTCTAGGAGTAATGTGCCGCGAGGGGACGTGATTTCATGTCACTTCCAGCTTGAGTAGTCTGAACACGGCTTTCCACGTCGTTATTAGGTCGCAAACCTCGACAACAACTCGCTAAATCTTGATCACTATTTGAAGAAGAACAGCTTTCAGAGGGTAATTCCAGGATTTGCTTCGAAACGCTCCCAAGTTAGCCGGGTCCATGAGCGTTTTGAGATTGTACATCATCCGGCAACCTCGGCTGGACAAGTGTAACCATGTTAGACCGATCAACTGTGTTCCTTGTTGGGTTAGTCTCGACAAATTAATCCGCGTACGGCTTAGACGGGGTTCCGAAGGGTTGTGGGATTTCCCAGGCGAGTGCGGTTAGCTTCGATGGGAGCTACAAGATGCGTTGGTAACGGGTCATCAGAATCAGAGATTCTCTGTGCGTTGTGCCAGGTCACATCACGAAGGTGCTCATTTCCCGTAGCGTATTCGTTCTGAAATCGGCAACCTCTTCATCCTTCAAGACGTCCAAAACGGGTAAATTAGGTAGGCACGAAAAAAAAGAAAGTTTTTCGACTCTCATTCGAACGATTTTAGAGGGGGGACTTGTGGGACACTCCGTATAGTAGCGCAATTGTAATAAACGATTATGGTCTAGTCAATATTGACTATATTGAACATGCATCGATGAATGACAATATTGCTGTCGTTGATCGCCCCAGGACGGGACCCATAACGATCCCATGTGATAATCTTATCAGAAGGGGGAAACGTCGAATCTATCCAGGATCCCAGGAGATCCATCAACATGTCAAATTTCGCCCCGAGGGACGGCATAATGTCGGAGTAATGTGACACCTGCACTTTGTCACTAGGCCGGAAGTCGTGCTGCCTACAGGGCCATAAGGCCCTTCCGCATATGAGTCACGTTCCCCCTAATGCGTTGGTTCGAGCGGAACTTTATTCGACAAGATGACGTCTTTTCATATAAAACTCCCACAAAAACCCTCGGTCGTACTGTTTCAATAACATTTTGCTTCCGCATTATCTTTCGTTGAAACGAAAATTTTCTCAGGAAAAACATATTCTCCACGATCAAGGGTCTCCCATTTTACATGATATTTTCTGGGAGAATGACTTCGTGTTTTTGATTTCAACATTCTCGCTCCACATACATCGAGTAGAGCAGTAATTATATTTTTCGCCATTAAGAAGGATTACTAGAAGAAGTCATTAAAAATTCGCATATACTTCATACAATGATTGCCATCTCACTACCTACACTTTCTTTTCTCATAGTTTTCCCTCTGGGTTTTGAATTACCTTACTTCTTCCCAAATGAAGACCCAGACATCGGAGAATACCATCTAAGCTCCGGACGGAAGGTGGAACGAACATTGTGAGAATCGTCCGAGGGAACCTTCTCACGGAGGACCACTTTAGAGATATTTCTTCGGAGGGAAACCTGCCTTTTCCGCGAGAACGATTAAATATGACCCGCTGTAACTCGATATTGATTTGGTTCGAGATAAACCGATTCGCGAAGGTTTGAATTGGCTTGACCTGAAGTACAGACGAAGGAGAATCATACAATAAAAATCACATGTGACTTGTATGGTTCGTATCCTTGGTTGAGGAGGGAAATTTGGACTTCGGCGATCAAAGAAATACGGAAAACCATGATTGCACAACTATTATTGATAGTTCGGAGTTTAAAATGACGTGGAAATTAGTATTTAGAAGCCTCAAGAAATCCCGAAAATGAATGTTTATTTCCAAAGAAGATGCAGAGAGGCGACCAATGTCAGGAAAACCTATGATTTATGACATAAGTATATACAGAAACTTCATTCCCAATCTTTGATCTGATATTACGGTCCTTGGGAGTTTGTTTTTCTTTATAAATGTGCATAAAGCGTATGAGAAATATAATAGTGAATCCAAAATGTGGTCAAAAGTAAGAAAACTTTTTTTTGAAGTGAAGAAAATGAGGGGAAATTAGGAAAATTCAGAAATATTTAGGGGAAATATGATGTCCTGTATTATAAAACCTCAAAAAATCATATCTTGTGAACGGATATGTAGAGTTGTGGCAAGGTGGCGTCCTGCTTGATTTCCAGTCTGCTTTCATTTTTGTTTCAATTTTTCCGTTCACATTTTTTAGAGGTTCGAAAAAAGGGTCAAAAAATGACCTTAGTTTCCCAAATTTAATCCTGACAGATTTGTAGTTACATGAATGGAGCGTTTCGTTATAAATACAGGGTGGTATAACTTTAAATCTGAATTTAATTATGCTGACAATGAGGTTGGCCTGGGTCAATTATAATCGATCTACCTGAAAGCACAGGTGAAAATCAAAATTTACCTTCAAACGGGAATATCTCGGAGTGCCACAAGCTAAATAGCCGTGTTTGGACGGACTGATACGCTCAGAAACCAATGTTTTACCGTCTACACCCCTCGTTCGCGATTTAATGCGATAGAGAACGCGATCCCTTTGAAGAGGAGTTTTATCTCATTTTATCAGCTCTGGTTTCGTAACAAGGTCCAAAGCGAGGCGACTGCTTCGGAAAAAAAACTGTTGTCCCTTTGACTGCTGACTGTTGACCGTACGAAATCAAAAAGCATTGGGCATTTTCCCTGATTGCCCAAAATATTCCGTGATATTTACGATCGGCTTGAATGGTTCGCGAGAGATATCATCATCGAATTTCCGCTCTCCCGACCAACGTGAAGGCTTTTTGACATAGTTTCTCACGATTCGACGCATAATTCCAGATGATCCTCAACTGGAGTCCTCAGGTCGAAAGTTTAACACTTTGAAACGAATATCCACACTTAATCAAGTCTTTTCTCCGAAGCGAGTCAGTGGTTCTCATGAAAGAAGAAGAAAGGCGTTGTTATAAAAATGACTTTTCGTGAGTTTCCCTCCTATTTTCACAACAAGTTGTTTACTGATGAATATTAATGTTGGGTGTGACTTTATTAATACACTCGTACATTTCTTCTCGTAACACCCACTTGTGCTGTAAGTCTGATTGCGTTCTTTATCATAAACTTTTACCGATTCGAGTCTCTCAATTAACAAAATGTAATGTTAATAAAACTCACGCCCTTCTCATCGCCGTAACTTGTTAGACGGAAATGGAGGGAAAGAAAAAATAAAGAGGGATAGGGGTTATTATTTTTTTGAGAGCTTGACTTGTGTGTATGCAGCAAAGTTCGGTGGCACTAAGGGCAATATTTGGCTCGGTTTCTCGGTGCTTCAACATCCACTCGTGATTGAATTCGATCAGTTTACTTAATAGAGGGAGAGTCCTGCGGATAGACAAACGAGTATGGGCGAAATGAGTTTAGCGAGTGGATTGGATATGAGGAGATGCCTTGTAATACAAACGTATGAAGTGGTGGATTTGATCCGAATTGATTAGTTGATGGATTGCTGAGCCTATTCGCTATACGTGGAGAGAGAAGAGTTTGGAGGTGCACCGTTGACCAATTGAGGACCCGGGACTCTCCATTCAATTACAGGATTAATCAAGTTTGGCATGGTAAATAATCGGAAGTTTGGAGACCCACTAATAACCCGTGTCCAATTATTGGGTGGTAGTAGGGGAGACGTCTAACGCACGTAACCAGCGTAAATTCTGCTCTGCTTCACCAAAAGAACAAATGATGAATACGTCAAAAAACGACGCAAGTTCATTCACTGGAGTGGTTACTCCTTTGACCAGGAGCATGGGGTGTGGAGTGTCCGGAACTCATTCCAATTGATTCAGTTCCAACATTATGTGAAAATGATACCTCACACGCCTAGGTACCAACAAATCTCGAAAACCTATTTTGATCCATACCCACCCCCACTAATCGGTCCGGGACCCATCTCAATGAAGTAAGAGTCCAAAATTTAGTGGAAATAATGCCCCAGATGCCTTCATTGCACGGATTTCATAGGGTCTTTCAGTCAACAACAATTTCTGCTATTGAAAAAAGGTCTCATTCTGCAATTGAGACACACGTATTTAAAGACTAGGAAGGAACTCAAGAATGAAGTCCTGAACGAAGTGTTAATTACTATGTTAAATGATCATGGGTGACTGAACCCGTGTAAGTAAAAAAAAAAAAAAAAAAAAAAAAAGCTGCTAGTCTTCATGGTTTTCAACCCAGTTTCTTTCGTGGACGCTTAAAACAATCTTCTTCGCGTTGATGGAAAGAGTTTACAGCTCTTCAAAGCACGTTCTAGCCCGGGTTCTTCACCTACCAAGAGAGCCGTCTCTCCTCTGTAGCTATTCGTGTAATGACGGAAACACTTCCCCCGATTACTTCCCTCTGATGGCTGGTTGAGAGTGCGAAGGAAAAGGGAAGGCTCTTAAACCAAATACTACGCCCCATCCTTAGTCTTGTCATCTTTCAACACTTCAGGAAGGAGTCCGTTCTCAGGGTGTACTCCCTTTCAGAGGAACTCCCCTTGAGAGATTGTGTCAATCCAACACCCGCGAAATTGGGGAAACCGTGTCTCTGGCAGTGGTTGAAGAAGATGGTCGATAAACAGAATTAAAGGATCAGAATAGGTAAGCTTCTGATTATTTTCTCTCTTGTGCTGTACAGACCGTATTTTTTTTTTTTTCAAAATAAAATTAAAAAGTGGCACTTTTTGTTGCTGTAGAATTGACCTCTTGAGTTTATCCCCTAGTTAGTATAGATACATATATCAAATATGACCCCCTTACTCCGTACAGGAGGTTTTAGAGAGACTCTAACCAGGTCGTGATTTTAACGTTCAAGCCAAGGAATTGCCTACTTTGAAAAAAAAAATAATTTTTTTCTTTTTGAAGCTCTCAAATTATTCCTCACAGAAGGAGCCGTCAGTCAACAGACTCGAATAAATAATTATCTGGGCAATGGAAGACCCAGCGCTCTCAAATCACGCAACAAGCCACCGAACATTGAACTCATCTATCATTAACGAGCGCTAATTAGCTAAAAGAGTAACCTTCACACTTCTCGGAGCCTCCAAGCTATTTTGTGTCGTGAAAATGACTCAACTGTGAGAGTCAGGAGAAGTGTGAGGTGTTCCTGACTACAAAATACTGTCTTTGGTCCTTATTCTCAAAAATTTTCATAAATTTCTTGAACGCGAGGAACCAGAATTGCTTTTAGGCTGAGAATTTTTGACGTTCAATCGCAGTGAGTATTCTTATCCCAAATCGGGCTAGGATGGAACTCATTACGCTGCTCAATAATAAATTGTAAACGTCGAAATTAATCAGTCCGTTATCCTCCATCCTAATGCCTCCTTAAACTCCCATTTCGCTAACCAAAGTGACTGCCTTAATATACGTCCCATCCATTGTTCAAGCTCTCAGTGAGTCTATTTAGGCTTCGTAGATAAGCGGCTCAGTAGGTACTGATACGGGCCAAAGAGAATTACAATTGCGCATCGAATGAGTATAGAATTATTTCAAATTCGTTAGCAGAATGATGAAAACATAATGTGTGTAGTGGAATTGACGCTGTATAATCGGCACTATATATCCGACACTATATAGACGGATATAAGAGAGATTATCGAGATTTCACTTAAAAGCACGAGAATAATATATAAGGGAAACCGAGGTATCCTGCCGAGGCAACCCATCACAAGAATATCAAGATCTTTTATTCGTGACAATCTCGGATTTTGGCTCCTGAGCTCTCAGACAATAGTATCTATCACCCGTGAAGAGAGGACTGAGGGCTGTACTCCTGCGGAGAGAAGAGATTACGCGAATATTTCATGCAGATCACACCCAACTTTAGCTCCATTTCACATCCATTTTTCGTTATTAAAGTCGCACATGATCTCTCTCTCTCTCTCTCTCACCCTCGAAGGGAAAAAGTCGCGTGACGTACTCCACCTCGCGTGGTGAAGCCATGTGCCCATTGAGGGAAAAAACCACCTCATTTAACAAACGACGTGAGAAACTGAGCCTGAAAATTATATTAAATATTTTTGTGAAAAACGCCTTTATCCTTCGAGGGGTATCAGAAGTAACAAATAATCGCGCCTATCATCTTAATTATAATTAAGATCATTACGTCGTATGGATGCTTGAGAATACTCCACAAGATGGCTTAAATAGGGTTCTCATTGCAACATGTTGTGCCAATGGAGCTTGGTATAATTTTGACGGTGAAGGAGTACACGACTGTCGAGACGTTATTAGCGTGCTGGAATTTTCACTAAATGAATGAACCCTTTGTGTAAAATGTGAGTTGGTTGGAAGTGAAAAATTCTAACAAAAAAGAGAAAAACTTGGGCTGTACTTCGAAAAAAAAAAGTGATGTATTTTACGGGTGACGAGGGGGTGGAGAGTACGCCATCACACACCGTCGGGCTTTTCCTTCAAAAACCCTTTCCATGAAAGCTCCCAACGGAGCTGGTATATATATCCTTTCGCTCTAACAACTTCCGAGCCTTCCTCTACCATTCCCCCCTGCTTTGGGAGTGTATTACTGGAATATATGCGTGATGGCCCAGGTTACGTCATCCGTCGCAGGTGCTTTAAACGCCGCTCCCAAAGGAACTTCTTTAATGACAACATGACGTACTTTTTTTCCGGTATCTTCTCGGAACCCTCCGCGTTATTAGTTTTCCTAGATTGTAGGTTCGTTCTGTAGAGAATTCAAAGCACGTTCGTGGTAGTGGAAGGAGGGGAAATTTAATTCGCCTAGTCTAGTATGCGTTTTGCCTGTCCCTGTTTCAACGGCCTCTATCAGCGATGAAACCCAAACTTGTTTTGGTTTCCAAGTGCATGTCAGGATAATGCGTACTCTGAGGGATGTAAAATGAACGAATTATTGAGATTTGACGAATTAGAATAATATGGGCAACATGTGCATCATTCTCTGCCCACCCTAGACTATCCTCGACAATAAAATGCCCTCTTAGCAGACCTTCTGCACACTAAGTTGCTGAGAGTAGTTGGTCGGTTTTTGGTCTCTAACTTGTAGGCCCAAAGGATAATTGCCGGATTTGCATACTTGTCGGTTTTCCTGGTAGTTGGTGTTCATTATTGAGCAATGCTCCAAGTATCAGGTAAATTCAGCAATGTCCAAAATCCAAAATCTACGCGATGTTCACAACGCCGAGTCTTCCCGGTTATATTTATCGAAGTTCAGGGTCAGGTTTCGATACGTTTCACACTTGTATTGCTTTTTTTTTTTTTTTTTTTTTTTAATAAAATCTCTTTGATAAAAAACGGGAGATTTTCCCAACAAAATATTTTGTTACTTCCTCTCTAGTAAGTATTTTGGTAATCTTCAACGTGATAAATCGATGGGAAAATCCACTTTTTCCAAGCAAATAAACGATCTACCGATATTTCCACCGTTTTTCCGAATTCATTTTCACTCTGGCGTAAGTTTCCTCTCCGGTCGAGGGTAAAAATCTGCAAAACTGGGTTGAACCTGTCAGAAAAGAACGAGAAAAAAAATGCAATTTTCGCCGCGCTTTTCCCCTCTGGTATGCCTAAGGTGGAGCTTTTGAGGAAGGAAACCCGTCAGAGAAGGACTCTTGGAATGAATAATCGCTTCTAAAGAGAACTCGCTCATGTAGAAATCCTTCCAGAAAGCAGGTGTCACTAAACGAGGGGGACTGGCCAGGTGAGCGTTTCCAAAACTACTTTCTTACGAATCTTCTTCTTAACAAGGATCGGGTAGTCTCATCCAACATAACTTTTTCTCCACCTAAGTTCGTCGAGCAAAACCTGTTATCACAGTCTTCTTTTTTGATCTCCTTACTTAATCGAATATCATTGGCCGTCCACACTGGGTAGAACGTTTACGACTACGGACTAACAAGTAGCAGAAACAATATAGTTACAAAAGAGCGTTTAGAGAAGAATAATTATACCTGAACGGAATACTTCGTAGATATTTCTCTAGAAACTGACATATTATCTCCTGAATCGGTGACGAATTGATTGTCTGATCAACGAAACTCAATCGATGATTGATTTGGAGTTGAAGGCAACCGGTGGTCCTAACTGATTGCCTCCTTGACTCGGTATTATCCGCGAATCTGCCCTTTCTACCGCCTCCCTTTGTACAACTCATTGAAAAGTCATTTCCAGTGTTTCTCCCTGCATTTCCCACACAGCAATCATTTCCACGTTGTCCCGTTTATCTCGGACTAACTTCCTTTGTTTATAATTTGCAGTTGGCGGTCACAAAGGAAACAGCCGGTTTCGCTGAGGTAAGCACCAGACCAACACTCGCTAAACCGGTTTCAGAACTAGATAACCTTCCTCTCGAGTCTTGGGCCTTCGAGTTTAACCCTCGGAAGGTCTTTTTGAAACTGGAGGGAAAACCCCTTTGGGAAGAGTTGGATCGGAACCTACGTACAGACGAGTGCTCATTTCCGTCCGAGTTTCTACCTCTTGTATCGTATTACCTTGCTAATTTCTCCTTCCTCAACTAGAAGGATGGGAGCACAAAGGTGACCCGTGGTATAAATTTATTTCTTTACCTTGATCTTCCGTTAATAATCGTCTCTTTTCCCGCATAAAGCTGTTCCCAAAGCTAATTTTCCTTCCTTTTAATCTTTTCTTTTTAATGAACTTCCCCCACGGAAAAATACTCGAGATCTGGGTCTACCTGCCCACTCTCAAAGACCCTCTTCGTTTTCAACTTTCCTCTGGACTTTTTCATTTCAAGCAAACCTGGGTGTCTACCTGGTGCTTTAATTGATAAAACCTTAATCTCAATTATCTAATTCCCTAGTAATAAAGCACCACTGGGCAGTAAATGCCATAAACCCAGATGATGTGCTGAAATAGAAAAGCTAAAACCGACCATTAAATCTTAAATTTTATTTTTTTATTTTTTTTTTATTTTTTTTTTTTATTTTTTTGGCTTAGAGTAGCCAATTAGGCGAAAAGGACTTTTTAGAATAGTTAGCTGCTGTTTTTGCGAAGTATGAAAATATTGTTCGATAATGGATGTACAACTGGAAGTTTCCTCCTCATGGTTTTGTTATTGTTGTCTACCAATGATAACAAAGAAGATAGGTCGATCATTACAAAGGATTGACCAAAGGGCAGCTGCAAGTGTTTTTAATAGTAATAACTAAGAAATCAAAGCAGAACTTACTGCGGTTGTCTCAACAAGGGTGTAAGGGAACCGCTGTATGCTGACGTCATTGATTTGTCCTTTAATTTGTTTAAAATGAACTACTTCGGTTGCAAGCTAATGTGATGAAGGTTCATATTCCACAGAACACCCCTTTTCACATGAAATTTTTTTTCTACTCAACATAATGGTTTTATTTGCAACTTTGGGAGGGAAATTCACGCACAATATAAAGAGTGCATTTGTGGAACCATCTGTCATTGTCAAGCTATCGGCCTGAGTAGTTGGCTTTGACAATGACGTCGAAAGCGCTCTCCCACCGCTCCAAATATTTTAGGTAAGACGGATGCCTCCACTAATGTTGTTGCATTGCCTAGGGGAGCCAACCCCATCCATCTAACACCAGAATTTGAAGAGCTTTAAATCAGTGACTGTATAGCTTTCTGTATGACGCTTATTTTCTGAGTACGTGTGAAAGAATGTTGAAAACGCAACTCCTGTTAGTCTTAGATTCATGAAGTCTAGACGGCTTAGGCGTTATATAATCCTAGGGGGGGGGGGGGGGGGGGGGTACTGTTCCATATTCTTGAGTCGAATTCTAAAAAGGCCATTCTTTTGAAAACCATGTAATGCAATTGAGACTGAGGTACGCCTTTTCCAAATGTGGTTGATTTTTTTTTCTATGTGCATACCTTTTTGTATATTTCGAGTGAAACATACAAAATCGCTTTGTCAATGAGATACGTCGCCAGTAATTTAAAAGACGTATAATAATTGTTCATCACACGGGAGAACATTTCCTCTTCTGAAAATTTGTAATTTAGAAACTTGTCTCGATTCACCACCGTATGAAGTCCTCACCCTTCAAATTACTGCTTGTTTTCAATGGTATTATTATTAAGGTAAATTTCCACTGAGCAAACATCGTTTGCGAACGTTTGCGGTTGTTCGCGCGCAGGTGCTCGCGCGCAAAACGTTCGCGAACGCGAAGAGAAGGGTGCTGTTTCCACTGCCCGCGCACGGCCAACAGAACGGTTGTTCTCGAGCAATTCGCCGCTGATCCGTATGTTTAGTGCGATCATGGCGCCCGCTTTATCAAAGGTTGCAATATGTGCAGCTTCGATTTTGATTCTATCGGAGCTTGAAAAGAAGAAGCGTCGGAGACACAGGATGTGGGTGTCGTCATTTCTGAGGGCGAGAAATCACGAGAAACTGCTCAGCGATTTGCGGGCGGATGAAACTCGACTGTTTGAAAATTTCAACCGAATGTCTCCGTCGGACTTCAATTTCTTATTGAACCGAATTTTCGCCTTCACAATTTCAGCTTCCACTTCCATTTCACTCGCTATAACTTCCCACGCATCCTTTTTTTTTAATTTATTGAAATAAAACTTGTGATCGGGTTGCCACAGTAGGGGGTTCCCCTCATACAATGACACCAAGCGAAGGGACATTTCATTGTCCCACTCCATACTTGTCACAAAATGTTATTATAATAAGGAAAACCCGGCACTCTGACGGACAAAACACAGGGTACTGAGCCATCGTGACGAAGTTCGTTGGAAACCGGGGACATGCGCAGGGCGCCTGTTTCCATTGTACGCGCAGCGAACGCGAATCCCTTTGATGATTCGCAGGAAAACCGACAGCCGACGGATCAACCCCGCGCACGAACGAACGCCGTTCGCGAACAACGTTTGGCGCGGAGGAGTGTTTCCACAGCACGCGCATCGTGTTTGCAAACGTTTGAAGACCCTGTTCGCAGCGAATGTTCGCTCAGTGGAAATTTACCTTTACGCCATCCTCGTAGTCGTCAGAATTCAATAATTATTTCAAACAGGGAAATTCAATTAACGTGTTGTGTTATTCATAATCAATTCTCTGTGGAATTGCTCTCGGAGTCTGAATAAAATAACTGGTGGAATGACGATACGGCCTATATGATGAAATAAGCTGTACTTGTAATTAATATTCGCTGGTAGAAATATATTATTTCTCGAAAAGCATGTAGGCATACAACAAATCTTCATTTCGTCACAGAGAAAAATAATTCATACTTATCCATTCGGTCTTATTGATGTAGAAGTATTAAAAATGCAAACATTTTTTATACGATTTTCGTCTTGAGCCTTGTGCAATTGCAATGCTCCAAACTAATATTTTATTTTATTCTTGTTATTTTATCCTGGTACGAGAAAATCAGGTTATTTCAATCCAAAGAGGTAGCGCTTTGAAGAAGTGTTTTTCCACACCTAATTAAATCTAATTTGATAGCGGAAAATAATTTATAAAGAGTGAGTAGAAATTTGCCGATAGCATTTCTTTGACTGGTTTTTTTCATCCCTCGATGGTATGGTAGCTTGTTATAATAGTCACGAGCTCGGAAAAAAAATTTTGGACTAAAGAATGAGAAAGACGAAGAAATTTTGATGAGGTTTGGCGGTTGAATATGAAGCAGGAATAATGGGGTTGGATTTGATGGCCCCGTCCATCGGAAGAAAACTGGGGAGTTGCCGACAGCTACTGCGAAGGAAAGAATATCACTTTTATCATAGAAACGAGGAGTGGTAAGAACGTGAAAGGAATGCTGATGTTAGAAAAAGGCTCAACAAGCCAAGAAAACTCCAGAGTAAACACGACCGGGGCTAAAAGGAAGGGGAGAAGAGGACAATGACAAAAAAATATGTATTATTTACTTTCTTTCTCGCTCTTTTCGGGTCTCGCCGTGTTAAAAGGAGGAGAGGAGTTTTGGGGGGTTGTGGTTAGGCATTTACTAGAGTGATTTGCTGATGCCCAGTCAAGTGCCTCAGTTTGTTCGTTAATCCGGATTAAGTTCGATTGTAATTGTTTGTTTTAGCCCCGCTTTAAAGCGTTGTCAAACCGCATTGATGAGTCAGTCACTAGCTTGTGAGAGGATTGAGTGGACGAACAATTAGAGTAAGGAAGACAAGAAAAATGCTACGACAAGATCCCGAAAACGTTCATTTGTACAAAGAGAAAGTAGTTAGCAAAACAACTCTGCAAATGATTCAGTATAACGCTTAATTATTCTCGGAATTAAAGCGTGATCGAGACTCTTCCCAGAGTTCAGTTGGTAATTAGAAACAAATAATTAGTTAAAATATTAAGAGAGAGTTAAAATATTTCCCTAAAAGGGAAATCATCCCCCACTCGCCCCACGACTGTCGAAAGCCCAATTTCAAAATGCCTTCAATGCTATTTAGATTTCCCCACCCCCAGATAAATGATGTTATCAAGAAGCCGACGAGTTTTTTTTTTTTATTCTGCTTCCTTTCAATCCAAATCACAAGAGTTTCAGGGTAACGAATGGTTGAGGCTTGACTCGTTGTCGTTCGAGCCTAGATGAAATATTACTTACGTTGCCTTTCTGTGACGAAGCCTTTTCGTTGTTTAGCTCTTTCCCCGCTGAAAAGGGAAAAACGTATTTGGAAGATTTCCTTGATAATTCACCTTGAAAAGAACCTCTGCGCTGAAAGTAAATGGTTTTTCTCGTTTCGGCGAAGTATGGAACTTATTTGACGGCGAGAAAATGCTCGGGCACACATGACGCAGCACCGGTCATCGCTCAAGGCTCAACCCTGGCAGGCTGCCGTATCGACCGTACGCTTTCGACAATGGATTATCCTCTTCGGCCAACGTGGAGATTGGTTTACCGCAACACGTGACAAAGGGAGAGAGCTTGTCGAAGAAAATTTGGAAGTGAAATTTCATGCAAGAGAGGGATGACAACACGACCACACCGGCCAGGGTGAATCACTTACGCTTTTAATAATTCGTTGTACCATGGTGGAATATCTCAATGATTTCACCGAGGAAATCATTAACTAAAACACCCTAAGTTCAGTTGGATACGCGTTCAGATATGATAAGCGCGTGACAATTTAGAAGTATAACAAAAGCCTTTTCAAGTCGGATATCACATTAAAAAGGTTTTCGGTAGTCTGGTGAACATGGTGGAGAGCTTTGAATCATTCCGTTGGTTCTTTCGGTGTGTGAATGTGAATGTTATCGACCCATCGTAGTTCGAAAGGTCCTTTCAGGGCCACTGGGTAGCTTGCAAAGGTTGAGGGCAGAAAAGGTTCAGCCGGACGTTTGTATTTGCCTCACACTCATCACTCCCATCAGTCTCTTTGAGAAGCCGAGTAGTTTTTCAATAGATTAATTTTACCAATGATTTAGATGCGATTTAGTACGATTGATTTAACTTGAAAATAAATTAGAGAAAAAATGTTGAATGTTGCGTTAAAAACTTGTTTTTTTTTTTTGTTTTTTTTTTTTTTTTTTTGAAAGAATTAAACCTTAGACACTTCTTTGTCAGGGGCTGCACTGAGAAACGATGTTTAGGATATATGTTAGGGTATGCTTAACTTCGGCTTTGAATCTCATTTTGAATTCGGTGTAGGAATCTTAGAGCAATACAGGGTGTCCCCAATGTTTAACCCCCTACCCCTTCCCCACCACAAAATTGTTTAAATGGGAGCAAACAAAACATTTTTTCGTATACTTCTCTTCTCTCATGAGAACTGGTGGAGTTTAAAATAAACAAAAACTATCACACGCGCCGACAAAGATGATTTTTTTCACGCAAAATAAACAAATTTTGGTCATTATTCCGAACAAAATGGATTCGAATAAAAAAAAAGGTAGCATGACGTGAATCGACGTTTAAAAAAAGTTAAATTTTATGCGCCACACTTCAGAGTTTGCCATTATCCTCTATTTGGCAATTTTGGGGTTGCGCAAGTCCCAAAAAAATTCCAAATTTCCCACAGGAGCATAAGGGTCAAGAATGGTTGTAATAATGAGAATTTTCGACGTATTTCGTTAACATGTGAGTGTGGTTTCCCGTGTATCTCTGGAAGTGCAATCGATTTGAAATGAGCCAAAAACAATAATTTAGTTTGAACTCAAAGCTACTATTTCACCTGAACTCACTTAAAAGTACGAGTAATAAACCATTGTGGAAGAATGCGGAGTGTTTTTTTCGTTCATACCTCCCCGGAAGGAGATATTTTCCTTTGACAAATTGAAGACTGCCTGGATTATTTTGCAGTGAGCCCTTCTTGGAATTTGTTCTTTTAAATCACTATCGCTTCATCTTGGCATTCTGACTAAGAGGATCTTTCCACGGGATAAACATTCAACGTTCTCCGGACCCTCAGTGTTTGTGAGTTATTCAGACTAATAATAAAACTCTAGCTAGCTGGGTGTTTCGTATCATCCTTATTTTTGAACTTTTCAAAGATCCCGCTAAGCTTCCTGAGATTGCCCTCATTCTACTTTTTAGCATTTCAAGATAATATCATCCTTTAAGATCTCTTCTTCGAAATCAAACTTTATCCACGCTGGATAACAACTGTGAAGTCTGTATGGAAATGAAAAGTTAATCTGAAAAATTGGCAGGATTTTTTAAAAAATGGCTGCCTCTTGACGGGCGCTCCGCAAAAGTGCGTTCTTTCTCCCCAACTCCCCAGTCCCTTAGGTAGGCAATATTGGCAAGAGAGGAGTCTTTCTTTACGACGACCAGAAGAACCCGGAAGGGAGGGGGGTTCTGAAAACCCACCAGATAATAATCGTACCCCCCTTGGAAAGATCCCCAAGCCTACGATAGGCCTATTATCTGCCCCCTGAACTGCCACAAGTCTTAATAAACTCTTGGAATATCTTGTCGTAAGCAGTTTCCACTTCTCGAACGCCCCTTAACAATTTAGATATCGATCTTTTTTCCTGAAAAGGGCAACTTCTCTTGCTCGGACTCGGAACTCTTTCCACTACAATTCATCTCACTTCCCAAAGACTCCGAGCTGTAATTCTTCCCTCTCGGCCTTTGAGATCGCTTCGTTTTAATCAGTTCAAAAGTTGTGAGAAGCAGTTAGGTGAACTTAAGGATATCCGTTCCGAAGTCCTTTTGTCTTAAAAGGAACCTTTTCTTAAAATAGAAGTCCTCTCTTCTTCTCAGGTGAAGAAAGAAAAAGGTGCTCTGAGTCGTAAAAGGCTCAAACCGCTGATTTAATTTTGAGCCCCTTCCCTTCAGAAAGTTCCAACAGGTTGGAAGAATCTGAGCTGAGCATTCATAATTCGCAATCCAAAAATTTCTATCAATCCTATCTTGTTAGCATATTAAATTATTTGAGTAGTGCCTACTTGAAAGAGATATGCACGTCATTCAGCTACAAGAAAACATTTTCAAAACCCTACAAATTTTACAGTGGTTTATTATTCCTTGGACCAGGAGAATGGACCAAGAAAAATGTCCAGGACTCATTCCGATTGGTTCAGCGCCCAGCATAAAGTGGAAAATGATACGCCACACGCCTAAATTGCCAAAAATCTCGAAGATCCATTTTTTGAGAAACACATTTTGACTCCTCCCCTCCTAAAATTGATCTGATCGGGTTGAAAAGTTTTGATGACCTAATAAAACCAGATAGGGGTCCCGGAACAAAATTTAAGATTTTTAAAAATTTTCTACAACCAAAAACGGCGCGGACGGCGTACGGCGGATGGACATAGTACCTATTGATTGGTTATTCCTTGAATAATCTACGCATGTTTTCACGCTTACGATCGACCATCTCCGATTGGCCCAAACTTTTTTTTACGTTTCATAATGCCTAACTTTTCAGACTGGTGACCCATTGAGATGGGTACCGGACCGATTGCTACCCGATGGAGGTGGATACGGGTCAAAATGGGTACATATCTATTCATTTTAATAGTGTTTTCGAGATGCAATGACTGCGAACAGTGAATGTAACACTGCCACCGGAATGACTCCTCAGTGTCAATCGACTAAGAACGCAAGTTTTTTTTAATCGATTGCCTTCCCAGAACAGTAATCAACCCAAGTTGAGAGATATGGAACCGTGAGCGCAATATTAGTCGAACTTTGAAAACAAACCCCGAGGCATCCAATTCGCGAAGGATGCTTTCGCGTCGGGATCTACCGCTTTTGTACGAAATTTCGGTCTACGAACCCTACGGCCATAAATACTCGTAGAACGTATAGGGTTGGCATGGCTGCGGTTGCTCTTGGATTTATATCTCTCTTGTAGAAGGAAAAGGGAGTTGTGTTATTGTGATCTAGAGAAGTTCATTACTAAGTTGACTTCCTTTGACTCCTTCGTCTGGGTTAGCGATCGACGACTTAACGGCAGAGAGCGCTAAGCGGATTCTACGAACGGGAGGAGATTGATTTTGGCGTTATAGTCAATTATAGTTCATCTGCAATCGTGAACTCATCGTAATATCCATGGAAATGTTGGAGCTACCGTCAGCCCGTTTGAATGAATACATCTCAGTCAAAAGGTCCATATAGCATCTGGATCTATATGTGCCTGAATATCAACATTACTGATTAACATGCATAAAAGGGTTCTCAACCGATACTCATATCTTTTGTGGCATACAAAGCCCTCTTTGGTTTATTATTCCTTGAATAATCAACCTGTGTGATCATGCCAGAGGTCAATCTCTCCGATTGGCGCCATAATTTGACAGTTCACATTTCATGATGTCTAGATCAGATAAGTTGATTGTTCAAGTAATAACCAAGTCAAAACGCTGCTAATTCTTCTGCAATGATTGGTTATTCCTTGGGCCAGGAGCATGGAGAAAATGGGGGAAAACAGTAACTGTGGAGTGTCCCGGTACCATTCCAATCGATTCATCATTCAAAATTTAGTGGAAAACGGTACCCCACAATCCTAGCTCCCCATAGTCACGAAAATCGAGTTTCAATAAACATGTATCCCAAAATTTGAGCCAAATGGACTGAAAAGTTCCGACGACCAACAAGAGCCATAAAGGGGTCCCTGACCAAATGTTAAGATTTTCAGAAAATTATCTACCACAGATAACAGTGCGGACGGCAGCCTAAACGTTTCAACCCGATTGAGCCAAATTTTGAGAGGATATCGGTAGAAATAACTTGAAACTCGATATTCGGGTCATGTCGGGAACTATAAATGTGGGGTGTCATTTTCCATTAAATATTGGGCATTGAATCCATTGACACAGGTCCTCGACCGACGGTTTTCCCCATACTCTTGCTCCCATACTAATAAACCCTCGTGAAAGAATTTGCTGCATTTTGGTTGGCTATTCCTTGAATAACCAACGTATGTTTTTAGAAAGTAGCCAGTGACACTAGTTATTTTGTCGACTAATAACAAAATCGTTATTGGAGCCCATTAATTATGTAGTCAGGCTGTTGGCCTGGCTAATCTCGTAGGAAGGAAACACCGATTAAATATAGACGAGTAAATTAAGTACCTAAGTATTTTTTTAACAGCAGCAGTTCGAACAATGTGACGTGTACAACGAGCACAGGTAACGTAGGGAGAAAGCAAGGAAATTATCTACAAACGAAAAAGGCCAACAACCAGGAAAGAAGGGGAAACAACATAATTGGTTTGGAAGGTTTTCTTTAAGGGGAAAACTCGGAGTCGATCCCCTAGTGGTTTAAGTCTCCGGCCTTTTGCAGTGGCTTCCTTATTTTAGGTAAGAAGGAAATGCTCTGGGGGAATCAATTGAATAATATACTTATAGATTCTGGAAAAAACCTCCAAAATAAACTCAACCTTTTTCATTAAATTCACTAATTAATTTTTGCACAGCGTCCTGTTAGTTATTTAGAATTAATATAAAAATGGAGAGAAGGATTCAGGTTTAAAACACTCCCGTGTACTACATATTATACTCATTATTCCATTCGACTACCTCACAAGAGAAAAAAATGCTCCTAATATTCAAGATTTAATTAACTCGTGCCGTAGCATGTAATTTTTGTTGTTTATTTCGATAATGAAACAGAATCCAGCAGATTTGAGCGAAGTAATCAACGGAGCGGAGAGTTTAAGGCATATTTTAACAAATTGCCAGATTCCTGAATATGATTCATGAGTTGATCTGTGATAAATAATCGTGAAATAGGTACATACAATGATTTTATAACGTCGTAGTCTAATGCCCGCTTCAAAATAAATTCCTGAAGACACAAATCCTCATGAACTACTGTATTATGAAATTATTTTCTCTTAATACGTAACTCGAAAACCCGAAAAACACCACAATGCAATACTGTTGCTATTGACCTGCTAAATATACTATAGACGTTTCAGCAAGTTTCCCTCCAAGCTGATACCACCACCTAAAATAACGATTGGCAGAGGAGGAATAAAATAAGGCTGAAGTTTTTTTTTTTTTTCAAAACTGCTTAACATTCCGAGAGGGTAAATAAAAGGGTAAAAGACAAGAAAAAATGTATTGGCAAAACTTAATAACTCCCAAGGGGTTCTCCTTTTGCTTGTTGACGCTCCGGCAGAAGTTTTTCTTTTTCTTTCTCTTTTTCCGAGTATTGAGCGAAGGAGTAGCGTGATTTTGATGCCCAAAAAAGCACAATTTCTTGAAGCGTTCCTTTTTGTTGTTACAGTTGAGTAAATGCATTCATATCCTGAGATGAGATATTGTGTAAAATCCGGTATTCAACAAATAATTGGGAGCAAAAGTTCGATGTTGAGAAGGGTAGATAAGGATTTATGAGTTCGTAATTCAGCTACAGAAGAATTTTCTAGGTTGCACTCTGGGATTCCAAAGATCTTGAACCCCAAACGTATTTTTACTTCTGATTTATGTAGTACAATATGTTGTGCTAACTCCCCTCACCCTTGTAATTTTTTCCCTTCTCCCACAAGTTTGACATTTTACATTTCAAGATTCGTGGATTTTTAAGCCAAAATTTCGGGTCAAAGAAAAGTAAAAACTGCTTTGAAAAATATGAAAATTGATACCCTTGTCCTTCCATTGAAGAGCAATTTGTTCAGTGTTTCGCACCATAGAAGTGACTTCAAGGAAACCTCACCCTTTGAGCTGTGCTTTTCACACAAACAGTGCGCCTGATAAATTGACGGATATTGTCCCTCTCTAAGAACCTCTCCCCCTCACCGATGAATTTTCAGAAACATCTTTGAACAAAACTGTTCACGAAAACACGAAAGCCACCCAACCGCTTTTATTTCTTCCCTTTTCCGAGAGAAGAAGCCTTTCATCATTACAGAATGAACAAGCTGCGTGATTTTCCTGTAGTTTTTGTTCTCGGACGTCGAGATGTACCGTACAGACATTTTAATTAGTCGACGAGGTAAAAGCTCAACGGTAGGAAACAACCCGAGAAGTCTGAAAAGCCTTCATGCTGTGTCTTCTATAAAAGTCGGGCTTTAAGTTTTCTCTCCACTCGAAGCTATCCAAGTTTAAAAGCACTCAAGTGAGGTTGAAGTTGAAAAATGAGAGAGACATTCATTCTATAATGACATGGATTATGATAATAGTTTGATGTCATTATTATGAAACTGACGTATTTTTATCCTTTTGGGTCAAAAAATAATTTTACCCCATTAAGTAAAAAAAAAAAAAAAAAAAAAAAAAAAAGAGAGAGAGAGGAAAAAAAAACAACGAATATTTGTCGAATAAACAGAACGCTGTGCAAAAGTACACTGATATAAGATTGGCTGATGTTAAACCCTTCCAGGTACCAGATGAACTCCCTGGGTATGCTGGATATCTCTTGATTAGTGGACCCGCACTGACCACCATCCCACATGAGACTCCTTTTTAGTTAGGTATTCCTTGAATAATCAACCGAGGTACTCATGCCGGAGTCTCATGCTTTCCGATTGACCCCAACATTTGACAGTACACTTTTCGTGATGTCTAGGTCAACGAACCCAATTGTCCGTCCGTCGTCCACGCCATTTTTTATTGTAGACAACTTTACAAAAATCTGAAATTTTGGACGGGGATCTTTTTTTGGCGTTAGTTGGTCCTCAAAACTTTTCAGAACAATAGAAATATGTTTGTTGTAACTCGATTTTCAGTACAAATGGAATATGGGGAATCATTTTCCTTTAGATTTTGGACGCTGAATCGATTTGACGAGTCCGGGACACTCCACACTCACTGGCATACTCATAATCCAGCTACAAAGAATAGTGAACCATCGTGGAATAATTCACATCGTTCTAACTGCAGTGACCACTGAAAATCCAGTAGGGAGGATAGCCAAGCTCGTATTCAAGTATTCTCAACAGAGCGACAACCCCGCAGTGGACACCTGGTATCACTTGATCGTAGGAACGTAAATCACCAAATGAATAACAAATTATTCGGTGCGTTTGACGATGTGAGTGGTTCTGTAAAAAAAGGAGGGGCAAGGAGAATTTCATAATAAAGCACCTCTTCCTCTTACTCCCTCACTGGGACAGGAAAAAAGGCTTTGGGACGTGTAATCCTTTCGTACTGAGTGTACTTCTGAAAGTTTTAGCAAGTTTGGGAAAAAGGCTGGAGATGCTTGAGCTAATGCTACGCATTTGAGTCCTGGCTCTCCCGGGCTTCACGCTGGGAAAACACGGAGATCGTGCTCTTATGTAGGTTCTTCTCTCGCTAGGTTTATTTCTTGGTTATTCCTTGAATAATCAACCTATGATTTCGTGCTCAAGGTCATAGAGGGTCGGCCATCTCCGGTCGGAGATTGATAAAAGGGGGTCAAAAGGTGTTTTTTTTTTTTTTTTTTTAATGGATTTTCCAGATTTTTGCCGATTTTGGTTTATGGGGTATTGTTTCCCGCTAAATGTTGGACGCAGGATCGATTGAACTGAGTCCAGGACACTCCACACTCATCTCATGAGTTATCCAATTGCATGCTTCTAACGTAATTGGCGGTATTCAGCGTAATATATGCACTGTCTTTATACGCATAATAGATCCAGTCAAATCTACTGCCCGGTGTGAGTCACACATCAGAAAAGAAATCGGTCACCCCGAAGTATTGATTATTCACGAACTGTATAGCAAGAAAAATATGACAATCTAACCCGAACCTGTGATCTCTGTTATATCGCGCTTCAACCGGCTCTCTACGGTTGCGCAGAAATTGCTTCGAAAGAGAAAAATTCCAGAGAAGGATTCGTTCCGAGGTACGCGATACTTCCAGAGTTTCCAAGAAGGTTGTTCATTAGCGGCACCAACAACGGTTGGAAAATCGATCTGAGTCGGGTCGGAACTGTTTACTGGAGGTAAATGGGAGCGTTGAACGTAATTTTGGGGAAGGTTCAATTATACGTACGTGATATCGTCCCGAGATCGTGTCAAATTAACCAACTCTTGAAATTCTTATTCATCCGTTGGATTGTTACAGCCGATGTAATTGCTTAGACCCATGAGAGTTTGCACTTATCTACATAATTGTATGGAAAAAAAGGTATTCCCGGACACCTGCAAGGTTTAGGAGTGGTCACCATGAATCAATATACGAAATAAAATTTTATGTAACTAACTCATGAGACAACTTAAGTTTTCTGTTATTTTGATTACAGGATACGGAAATGGAAAACGACCTCTTCAGCACGAGCCACGAATTCGAGAAGAAAACTCGACACCACAGGCTCATCAGAAAGCGGATCGAAAGCCTTGAAGCTTCGAACAAGGCCATTTTCCAAACTCAAAAAGACTTCGACGAACGACTTGACGCCATGAACGAACGACTGAACGCCGTCGATGGATCCTACAACAGCAGTTCGGTCGACAAAGTGCACGCGTCAATGCTCGAACTGTTAGAATCAGTAGAAGCGTTGGAGACCAAGGTTGACAGCAGCCTTCCAACCGTTCAGAAAGAGATTTCTCGAACGGAGCTCAGTCTGGGGCAACTGATGCAACAATCAGCAGTCATGAAGGAAGAACAGGTATGTTTTATGAATGTGAATGACAATTGTGAGTGGGTATCTCTCTATTTAGTTGGTAGCTTTTGATGCACGCTTTATCTTAGCACCTCAGTAAAACAATAGGTAAGCATACCCCTCAGTCCAAACTTCGAGAAATCACATAAAGCTCAATTATTTAACGTTTCGCAATTTTTGGAGAAAAAGGACACTATTTTAGTTCCTCCTTATAATTGCCTATGGTCTTGGGTGATTCAATCACCTACACAAAAACTCAGAAGAAACGCAATCTTCAGAAATCCTCACTTTCTGCACGGCTTTTTTCGAGACTTCAAATCACTCGATACACCTTACCTGCTTAGAAAGAGCACGGTACACGCATTTTTGACTGATCTAGCTCTGAAGAGGAAATTTGAGGTTAACATGATCATCACCAAGCAATCTAATAAGAAATAAGTCAACGAAAAACTCTTTAAAATACATTATACACTATATTATAACTCTTTGAAAAAGTGCCGTTTTTGTGGCGCATAGTTACTGAGGAAAAAGGCGAAAAAAGCATCCATCACGAGCAACTTGTTGATAGAAAGGCGTGTCGACTGATATATGGGCAGAGATAAGGGCCGAGATTCCGTGGTTTTTCGGAGCATACGTAACGTGAAACACAGGAGTGAAACGGCCGGGCAAATATATCAGGGTTGGATTAAAACTGAACGGTAGGTGAAAGGTTTTTTTTTTTTTTTTTTTTTTTTTGCTGTTGCGTGTCGGGGTCGCATTCGTGAAAACGTTCTCATTCAACGGTAGGAAATGGAGAAAATGATTATATTCCCTTATGGTATTGTAAATATCATATCGACGAGAATAAAAGTATTAAACGCTGCATATTCTTTCACAATGGTTTATTATTCCTTGGGGCAAAAGTATGGGAAAACAGAGAGTGTTTAGTGTCCAGGACTCATTACAATAAGTGGGTCAACCTATAACGACAAAAAACAACACGAGATTTCGCCATCGTGTTACTACAAGTCGATATTCTGTGACAGCATCTAGCAACCAATAAGAGATTCTGAGCTTGAAAGGGCTGTGGTGTTCAGTACCTCCATTTTGTGATCAGCAATATGAAACCTAAAACTACCCGTTTTTGCTAAAGTGATATTATCTCGAGTTCCTACTATATGAAAGCAACGTGAACCAGAAAACTGTGATAGTTATTGTAATCGTGTTACTGCCTCTTCTTTCTATTATACAGGGTGTCCCACGAGCTGCCCCCCTCCTCCTCTCATTAAATCGTGAAGTTAAAAAGAAACAAAACGCACGCGCTAAAAAAGATAATTTTTACACACAAAATGAACAAATTTTGTCAAAATTCATTCGGTCAAATTGAGTCAAATTTTTGCAACAGCAACATAAAGCTGAAGACTCGACGAGCATTTCTCCTTATTACCACAAGTTTATATTATGTGATACAATGTGAGTTTGCGGCACCGGAGGGAACCCATTATGCGATTTAAACTGAGCATGGTGTATTTCAATCTTACTAAGAATTCCCCTTAGGTTGTAAATACTGGATCCTTGGAAACCTGTTGTATTTTGTCTGCAGTTCCGCAAATAGGAAAATACCTTTTGTTCGCCTTGTGGGATGAAGAGAGATAGTGTGGTGAAATTTTAAGGAGGTTCGACCTTCGGAAACCGATGCAAAATTCACTCGAAAAAGTGCCGCAATATTGTGGATTACAGCTTGTGGGATTGGTAGCCCGAATGAAGAAACACGGTGGTACATAAATGGACCAGCTCGGCACGTCGAGTCAGCAAGAGAATCAACAAGTCAAGTCGTCCCCAAAAAGTTAATATTGCGACTGTTGGATAACTCCGTTTTGACGTTAACGGCATCTCAGATGATATTGGTAATCATGTGTTTTTGGAAGAGTATTTTTGAGAATTTACGCGTGTGGGGTTCGACGCTGAATCGATTCAGATAAGTCCCAAACCAACGGTTGTACATAAACGGTTTTTCCCATTTTTGGTGAACACGAAAAGATAATTCCCCCTCTAGCAAGATCAACCTAAGGAATGATAAACCTTTGTGGAATAATATTAATAATAATAATAATATATAATAATTTTTTATCTCGACATCTGAGAGGTTGACCGAAGGAACAATAAACCAAAATGCATACACATAAGAAACAAATGCACTATTTTCACAGCCGATTCCAAAGCTCTCAATGTACCTAGCATATTTGACGCATAGCGATTTCAGGTATTAAGTAAATACTGTGATATTTCAGGAAGCGATTGTCAATTAAACTGCGTAAAAAGTGGTATTGCGTACAAAGTAATAACCTAATTTCTGAATCTATCGTCAAACACCAAAAGTTCGAGCATCTACTTGGCACTATTAAGACAAGTCCGACTTTCCACGGTCCTGAAAACAACGTGACCAAAATTTACTTCAACCGGATATTTTTCCGGGCGATGATACTGTAACTTGAACCTGGTTCCCCTTAGCTTCCCTTCTGTTGAACGTAATCCTCCCGCTCCGAGTTTACAAGCCCAAAGAGATCGGCGAAGTTTTAAATTCGAATCCCTTACAAAGAAGAAGTTACAGTAAACTCGAAGAAGGTAATTTTATTCATGAAACGAAACCAAGATTTTATTCACAGCAACACACCTTCGAAGACATTTTATCAAATCATGTTCAATTCAGCCAGGGTCTTAACCGCTCTAACGAGGTACAGAGAAGTGCGAGATTTAACTAAAAGAAAACTCTTTTGTGTAAAACAAAAGTGAATTTTTCTTCTGTTGTGGGACTCCTGGGTTCGAGCCAACAAGTTCCACCCTGTTTGGTACCTCTTCTCGACACACAAGTTTGTGAATTTTTTTAAAAATATAAGTACATTTGAGCGTGAACGTATTTTTCTCAAAATCAAAATTCCTTATCAACTGAAACGCCCTGTGATCAATCGAGTTCAGTTGCCCTATTTTCTTCCAAAGTCTTTTCAGCAGACTTTCTTCTCTCCACTTTACTCTGATCACCTCGCTCACCCTAACAGTCACGCGGCCCTCCTTGCGGTAGCTTTTCCATTATCAGAAAAACTAATTTGGGTGGTGAGCTAAGTATCCAATTAAGAGGCAGAGAAGACAAGGAGCTAAAAGAGGGATTTAGATACCCGGTAAATAACAACAAAGCTTTCATGTCGACCCTGCAAAAGAATAGGGGTGTTGGGAAATTCGGGCGTTTTTCTAATAAAAACTTCAAGGATTTTCATAAGGATTTCGATGAAGAACTTTTTTAAAAGATAATTTGGAACTATTATCAACTATAGACAAATAGTTTTTAATTGTTTTCATTAAATTGTTATTTATAATTTAGTCTGTCAATTTACAAGTGGGTATAGGAAGAATCACGATACGAGATCCCTTAGTGTGATTTGAAGCGTTTAGATTGTTCTACAGATATCATAAGTGTATATATGGCATTGTGGAGTGCTTGGTGTTGAAGATGATTCATACTACACATCCAATCTCTTATCGGCTCCCCTCGCCCAATTAATGACCCTATAGGGCGTGATTTGGAGTTAGCGCCCGAGTCTGAAGTTCGTGAAGAGACAAAGTTATTCAATTACACTCCAAGAGAAGCGCGGATTTCATCCCTCTTCGCGCCCTCAGGGAGTTTTGACGAACCCCTTGAAACCAGGATGAGTTGGCACAAGGGCACAGTTTCAATACGCGGATCTACCCGAGTTTTGAGTACGTGCTCCAAGTAGTATTCGAGTGCAGGGCGCTTCCTGGATGAGGGAAGTATTGTAACGAGGGAGAAAAATCCGGTGGCAGTGCTTGGTACGAAGATAATGCGGGGTGTTGTAGGGAACTAGAACCTAGATCAACCTCAACCGAGTTTTTGTTGAAGAAGGTATTGCGGGTATTGCGTCTTTCATCAATTACCGAAAGAGCCCCACAATCATGCTTGTTTTTCGTTCCACCAATTCATTAACTTCACAAGAGCGCCAAACCAATGTGGTAGTCTTCGATAACAGAGAGATTCGATTTTTATTTGAACGAAAAATGGTCCACAAAATTCACGAGGGTTCTTGACTTTTGAAGAAGATCATTTATCTTTGTGGCATCATCGAAGGCACAGAATTTGTAGTCAACCCTGCCTTCATTCACATGTGCGATGAACAACATTCAGGGGCAAGAACGAATTGAATTTCTGGCAGTTGTGAGAGTCTGCGGGTGGATATTTGTACACGTAAACATGTCCTTAATTGGCGTACCAGGGACGGAGGTGTTTTGAAGTGGGACAACATAGAGCAGGTGGAAAATCCAACGACTGAGTATTGAGGCAACGCGATGTTAATGCGCTGGTTAGTTATGCGAGGTGGCGACGAAGCGCCTGCTTTTTGGCTCATTGGTGGAATTAAGCTAGAGAAGAGTCAACCCTGGTGGCAAGTCATGTCTCCTACTATGGCATTCATTGTCCTGGTAATTAAAAGCTTCATCCGAGCAAAACTAGAGGATGAGAGTAAATCATCCAATATCAACCTCGCCTTTCTCTACACCTTAAAACGTTATGGAGAGGATGTTCATCCGCTATAAATTGACATCCATCATTGAGTCAGATTTATTTAAATTCAGGCAGTTAATTTAATTTAATTAGACTCCGTTCCAACCGGACCTATGTAGACAAAAGGGGAGAGAGGAAGGTACCCTACCCAAGTCAACATCTCCCACATAAATTAGGATCCGGGTGAATTGAACGAACCAACGATGAGATCGTTGAGAATCCCAAGGAGCCGCAGTAATGACTTTCGTGTGGGTAGTGACTCTACTGGTTTGTTAGGGTATGATCAATAAGGCCAGAGTTGTCGAGGAGTTTTCCTCCTGCTTAAACGTGCTTGTGACGTAAAGGTCGTTGTTACAGGAACGATGACGTAATTAAATGCTCAAACAAACCAACGTATCTTGAAGGGGTTCTTCCTCTTTCATCTATTGTTCTTATTGAAAATATTCTCCCTTCTGCAGTCATAAAGAAGGAGGGGAATAACTGTTCCTTTGAATTCATTTAAGCTTTAATCACGCTTACTTCCGTTATACTCCAAAAACGCTGCAAATTGGTTCGCAATGGTTGATTATTCCTTGAAGCAAGAGTATGGGAAAAATAGTGAGTGTAGTGTCCCTGACTCGTTCCAATCGATTCAACGTTCAACATTTAGTGGAAAATGATACTTCACACGTCTCTGTTCCCAAAAATTCCGGAAAAAGGCGTGGACGGCAAAAAGACGGACGGACATTTGGGTTGGGGTTGGTTATTCAAGGAATATATAATCATGCCTGACGCCATAAATATACAACCATCTCTGACTGACCGAACATTTTTTTTTTTTTTTTTTTACGTTTAATGATGTTATGATTAAAAAAGGTAAAATTTCCGCCCGCCGTAAGGATGGTATGGTTCATGAAACCAATACCATTTTTTGAAACCCTATATTGATGTCCTGAGGACCTAAATCGATTCACCGATCAAAATTCTGCGTAACGTAGGTCAACGGGTCTAAATAACCCCCTCCCCTTCATATCTCAAATAACCATCTTCGAAATTCCCATTTTTACCCAAAATTTTTCTACGTTTGTGACGGTACCCCGTCCAAAATTCAGGATCAACTCAAGTCCGAACGGAGTCGAAGTGCAACATTTTGGACTTCTTGGTGCATTTTAAAGGCTTTCCTGGCCTATACGAGTATGCAATTAGGGAATCTTCGTTGATTCCGTAGCGGAGGCAAGCGTTTATGTGCCTCAACTCATCAAGAATGATCAAGTTCTGCGCTCACTAATCACAGTTTCTACACTACGTACCACCTCGCAACCCCTCATCAACGGAGACATTGACAGAATGACGTCGAGGCTGTTTGTTATTCACCTCGAGAGCAATTTCAAATGTTTGACGAGTGCAGGTCCATTGCATTCTCACCCCGACCAAGTTTGTTTAGAAGGAGGGTGAGAGGCACACGGCGGGGGTTGACAGGCGAATTACTGTTGTGCGTGTTTGCACTTCATTCGATTGTTGTCAGCAGCTAAAGCAAAAGAAAAGGCTCCCCACGAGTTTTACCCTCAAGACACGAAAGCCACAAACTTGGCGAAACTTTCCCGGTTCAATGGTTGACATTAGGGGTGATTCGAGGTGGAACACGTAGACCGTTGAGCACGCACCAGGGGCTATGAGTGCACACACCGCTTGGCCCAAGATACACGCAATTAACTTCGATCCAACCTTCACCTGAGTGAATAGTCTTGTGGATGCTGAGATGTTGAATATTGTTGGATTTGCTCAGAACTATTCAAGAGCCAAGTAAACACGAGCCAGACATCGGTTATACCTCGGTTTGATTAGTTTACAGTTCCCTAGACAAACCAACCGCATGCAAGAACTATCTCCGAACAGCGGCTGATTGGCTTCCGAATCCAAACCAATTGAGTAGGCACGTAGAATATTCTATCAATCACTCCAGAAAGTACGAGCATATGCAGCAGCCCTAAAATCACGTATAAATAACGGACTTTCACGTCCTGAGCGTAAAATATTCTATTGTTTAGATATTTTATTAAAGGGGGTTGCGGTAAAAATGTATTTTTGAACCTGGATTTTTGGAACTTATATGGAACTCGATTTAGGTGGGTCCCGGACCGATTGGTGCCCATCGAGGATGGGGACAGGTCAAATGAGTACCTACTACCTATTTTGAAAATAGGTTTTTAAGATTTTTGAACACCTAAGCGTGTGAGGTATCATTTTCCACCAAATTTTGGACACTGAACCGATTGGATCTCCACACTGTTTTCCTCATAGTCTTGCTCCAAAAAAGAATCAACCACTGCGGAATAACTCGTAGCGTTTTATTAATATTAAAGCTCTGGTAATTTCAAAACTTGTCGATCAACATCTCACTTTTCACCTCCGCATGGGAAAGTTGCCCTTCAGTTAAAAAACCACTTGATGAGTTCGTAGGTGGTCTAATCGGAATGTGGGACGCGACCGCGTGAACTTTATAGGTGTGAGTTGGAGGTGACGGTTTGTTCATTACGTCTCTTGATGCGCGAAATTGTTTTAATTAAAACTAATTAATCTAGATTTTGAATAATTATCAATTTATTCTATTATTCCAAATACAAACTCTTGTATTGGCATAAAAACTATACCCATTTATTTATGATTTACTAAAAAAATACCGATAGGTAATAAGAATCTCAACGTTATGACAAACCCATGTCACTCAAAATCTGAAATGAACTTTTACCACAAATACGTAATTTTTTTTTTTTTTTTTTTTTTTTTTTTTTTTTTTTTTTTTTTTTTTTTTTGAAAAATTGCTTTTATTTATAAAACTGTGTACATTGTAAGACATACAAAAATAATACATTTGCTACTCCCCACTTGAAGTCACAAGACTTGTGCTGTGGGGAAGGAGTTTCATATTCTACTCACTTCTCTTATGAATACATTATGCCTAGGTACTCGGAAAATTCATGAAGGGCAATAATATTTACTTAATGTACACGTGGTGAACGATTGAAACCACTGGAATGACCTATGATTTGTTCTTTATTCCTACATAGGCCTTGAGCTCCTTTTTGAAGGATTCAAGTTTGTCTATCGTTCTAATTAGAATACGTAATTGGTAGTCCAAAAATAATGATTCTGCACAGATTTGCGAAACTGTGATTTTAAAGCGAATTAAAGGGCCATTGCAGGCAACTGCCCCCTTCATAACCCGAACCCGCTTTGTAGAATAGGAGCCAACGATAGTAAGTAACCAGTGGACTATATTCTCCATCGTTGGTCTAGCAGAGCAGAATTTATGGGTCGTAGAGAATCAACGGTATGAAGGTATTGTGATCCAGGTTTTTATTAACCTGCTCCTCCTCCTCACTTCGCTTTAGAGCCCTTATTCATAGCTCCTCATGGCAGGGGTATGAACTATAGCGGCGACAAGAACTTAACAACAGCCATTAATCCCTCCATTGTTTCCACCTTTCGTCGATAATCTACCGAACACAAGGGACCTCAAAGGGGGGGGGGGGGGGTCTATCTCTTCCCGTTTCAGTTGAGTTTGACAGTTTAGGCCAGTGTGACGTCCAGTTTTTACACCGCTTATCTCTCACCCGTTGAACCACTATTGTATCGACTTGTATCGAACCACTTGTATCGACAACTATGTTTATCAGAGCCGCACCAGTCAAGACCTGCTTAAGTATAATTTACTAAGGATTTAAACACGTTCATAAATTTGTCTCCGTGGTTACGCACGTCCTCCTCAGTAGCCCAACGTGATACAAGAGCCGCGACTCATTTCTCGAATTGAATTTTTCATATGGATCCGGAATGAAATGTGAAATGTTCAATTTTTGTCAGGGACCACTTTCCAGAAATTTTTCAGTTTGGAGAGAGTATGGGTAACGATGTGTTTTTCAAAATTGATTTTCGGGAGTTTTTGGGAACTAGGCATGTGAGATATCATTTGTCACAAAATTTTGGACGCTAAATTCATTGAGACGGCTTTCGGACAATTGGAATGCACTGTACGAATATCAAATTCTCAATCTGACTCCTAAAACTTCACAGCCACCCCAAAACCTATTACTGGAGCCATTCAGTGCCGCCATTTTCCTACACCAAACCTCGTGCTCTGAAAATAAGTCAGTAATATTGAATATTCATTTAAATAAATCACTAGTACGGTGAAAACAGCAGCTCTACACTTTACATGCAACGCAAAAGCTCTCTACATCTCGACCGAACCCATCGATCGGTGGCGATCCAAATAAATCATACATTGCGTCGCCCAATGTGCCAGAGGCAGGCCAAGGGACAGCTTTTCACGCGTTAATTACGTTTAGCCCGAGTAACACAACTCGATGGGCGCTAAGGGGATGTCTCGATGAAAACGATGTTGTTGCAATTTTTTGTAAGGGAGTTTCACTTTCCGATGATACAACAGTGGCATGTCGCTCTCAGGCCTTCGAGGTCGTATAAGGCAGAGATAAAACCAAGGGAAAAAGGGGAGAAGCAGCGAGGTAATAGATGACAGTAGGCATTGCTCGTTTTCTGATAGAAATGACGGTAGAAGTTAGGAATACCCTTTTTTATTTTTCCTCGCCTATTTCTCCCGATAACGTCAATATTTTCACCTTCATGACCGTGCTTTATAAGAACGTGATCGGTTTTCCCAATACATGTTTAAAACATTATTTATTTGATACGTTGCGGAAAGATGTTCAACGAAAAATAGACAAAATTGTAAAAATGGATCAATCGCATGTCTCAAGTACTTGGAAATTTGATTGCATGTGGGGTCCTTCGAATAATAAACTACTCTCTTCTTCTAGGGTTCGTAATATTGAATTCCTTGCAAAAAAACTCCAAGAAATTAACGAGTGATAGGAGTAATGCAATCGTACTGACAAATTGAAATACTTTGCACGAATCCTGGGTACTCCGAACAATCGCGTCCGTAAAAAAACGATAGATATCATTCATCAATGTGGTTTATTATTCCTTGTAGAGGGAGTATGGGAAAAATAATCAGTGTGGAGTGACCCGGACTGATTCCAATCGATTCAGAGTCCAACATTTAGTGGAAAACGATATTCTACGTGCCTAGACCAGAAATCCATACTCAAAATTGGTTGGTAGGTACCCATACCCACCTCTGGGGGCGCCAATTAGTCCGGGACTCGTATCAATGAATTCAGCGTCCAAAATTTAGTGGGAATTAATTCCCTTTATCCCTAAAAATCCTCAAAATTCCCGCAATTCGAGTTTTAAAAAATCGCATTTTTACCCATACCCTTCCCAAACTTGGGATGAACAGTTTTTAGGACCCACTAGAAGCCAATATTTGGATTTTGAACCGAAATTTCAGATTATTGGAAATTTTCCTATTACTAAAAACGGCACGTATGGCGACGGGGTACGGACATTTCAGTTTTTGATCTAGACAAGACGTGAACTGTCAACGCCAATTGAACAGGTAACCTCTGACATGAGTACTTTGGTTGATTATTCAAGGAATACTAAACCGATAAAGTTGTTTCGGCGATGGTTTTTAGTCGAGTACGTTCCGAAGTTCGTTGGAAAACCATTGATTGCCGCATATGGAGATAAAAATCGCTGTGACTAGACTAAGAACGCACGACCGCTCTGTTGTGCGGGGATGGTTGATCGAATGATTCAGAAGTACCTTTTTCTTCTCCAAATTACCTGACATTTTTATCGTATTCTGTTGCAGGATAACCAAAAACTATCGCTGAAGGCGCTCAGCGTTGGTCTTTCTTCAGTGCAGGTTAAACTTGCTGAAGCGGTCAACAATTCTTTACAACCAGCTCACGTGAAGGTTCGTTTAAATTATAATCAGCAGTAATTTGTCATCTAGAATAGAATATATATTCACTCAAAAATGAAACCGTGGTTGATTTCAACTCTTCACAGATCAATAAATTGGCATTGTCGGGTAATAGACCTGATTGCTATCTTCGAAAAAACGGCTAAGTACGTGAAAAGCTTTCTTCGGTGCTTTATCTCTCAAATCTGTCAACTTCTAAATGGCTGGGTTGAGACGCAAAAGGGAGACTTAATTCGGCTTATGAAAACTGTTGAAAGTGGTTAAATGGGTGGAGCTTTTATTAAGGGTTCCATGGATGAAAGTCTGAGTATTGATTCAGTAGGTAGGAGTGGCGAGTACTGTAGCTAACTAGGAACGCGTGTCATTAGTACGCAGTAAAATTACCCCTCAAACATGGTAAAACTCACATTTGAAAGCTACTTTTAGTTCGACGTTGATAGAAAAAACAACACTATACTCAAGTGAGTCTATTTGGCTCTCGTTCAAACCTTTGTGTTTCCTATAGCATGGAATAGGATCCTAGCGGCTAATCCAGGGCTAAGCTGCTGTTCAACAACCCCAGAGGGAAAAGGAAAAAGGTGATCGAACTGTTTTTCCGACGATAGAGTTGCGGTTGAGAAAGGAAAGTCGGGTTCCCCTTGGGAAACCGTGCTGGGACATGGCTGAAAGAAGAGAATCGTACTGCCTTCGCTCAGTCAGTGTCGTAGTAGCGCAATAGCTGTGAGAATTTCGCTTATTTCGTTAAACAGTTTTCCTACGTTGAAACACGAACAAAAATGCTACGATTTGAGTGAGGGGCTCGAGTCAGGCTGTCCTGCTTCTCCATCGGCAGGTGGATGATCACTCATGTGGATTTACGACAGGAGGTTTGATTTCAGAGTTACGAGCGCACAGAGTTCAACGTTTTTCAATCGGGTTTTCAATCTGGGGCTTCCTTTCTTGCCGTGAAAACCACCTGGATTATCACGATTGTGTAGGTAGTGAGCCTATCGACTCGACTATTAGACCAAACGAGTTGCCGTGACGTAGATAGGGGAACAAAAATACTCGCACCCCGTAATCTCGATACCGACGGTAAACTAAATGAATGTCTTTTACAGCAGCAAACAGTTGGAGAATATTTTGCCGCTGCTAGTTGTTGATGTCGTATAATCTTAACAACAATTGTTGTTTCAGGTCAGCTCCAGCGCTACTGACGTCATTGGGCAGTTGAACAACATCATCGCCGAGTACAAAAACGTTGTCCACGCTCTACCAACCGGTAAGCCTACAAACTATTATATTTGTAAATTATAACTAAACCCCCTTCCCCGTTTTCCCAAAATTTTCGGTAATAGTGTTCAAAATATTGACAGTATCCTTAAAAACCTCAAAACGTATTATTTCACTGTAGAAGCGTAGTGTTAGAGATGATATCAACGAAGGAGGTACCTACTTCAATCACCGTACTTGATTCCGTTCTTTCTGTTTTGTTCAATTTTTATTTTTGTAGACACCTACTACTTTTTTGTTCAAGTTGATTATTTTTTTTCCGTATATTTTTAGGACGGTAACAAACTTGACGTCGCTTGGAATCGAAATTTTGATCCTTTCTTGGATCGTTTCTAACTTTGCGTGACTCGGACGGTTTTTCTCCATCAAGAAAAGAAAACTTCTCGTGATCCCTCCCGTAAATCAAGACGTCCGGGTGGGGAATCAGGCTGTTCAACGAATGAAAATTACCTTCCCGTTCCATTTTCGTATAATAAGTACCTATGTTTTTCTAGTTTCTCAACGAGCACGTCCAGTAGTCAGTATTCCATTTAAGGCACTTAAGAGCACGTGATATTCAATTTAAGTCAAGTTAGGTCTTATGAGGAAAGCCTTTCTGTCATTTGGTAGATTTGTTTTAACTGTACATTTTTTTAATGTAGCTAGTAAGACGATCGTCATTATTTTTAATTAGTTAGTAAGATTCGGAGTGTTCATAATTCAAGACTGACCAAAAATGACCGAATAATGGCTGTTAAACTTTCTCATACTTATTTTCTTCTCTTTTTGAAATTTATAAAAAGTAGGTACGTAGTTCACTGTAGAAATATACGTTTTGAGGTTTTTCAATCGTTATTTGGTCACTTTTCCCCTAGAATACCCTAACGGCTACAGGATTACACCCAAAGCGTCTCTGTCCCGAAAGATTAAAGCTACACGTGCGATATCGGATCAAACTGGTATTGAGTTTCTCGCATCTAAATACTATGTCGACACACTCAATTTGATGTGTACAAACCGAAGGATGATATCAAAGATATTTTATTACTTTAATGTTGCATGATACTGCTATTCGCTCGGCCCTTTGATGAGCACTGATTCAAACTTTATCGATTTCTATTTAGGCCCGGAGGTAGCTTTCAGAAGAAAAAAAAATCTGACCGGAATGAATTCACGGCTGAAAGGTGTCATCGCACAATATTCTCAGTGTAAGGCAGTGAGCTTCCTCCGAAGTAATAGAACCATACGATCACGTAGAAGGTTTTCGAAGTAACCCTGTCGTCCCACCCTCTAGCGGGTTTGTGGTAAACGATCAGATTTGAATGCAGACTCTGTCATTACAAAAGCTCTTGAATGGCACAGCTGGACAACGGTAGATCGAAATCACCTTCGGAGCAAATTGCAGTCGTGCCAGTCGGCGACGACCTCCTTCAGAGGATTTCAAACACAACCTATCGTCCGTGGGCTCCATAGGGGCCTTATGGGTCAATCGCTCCTAACTTAGAAGCTGGTAATATCGATTTCAACCCTGTGATTGAACCCTCAAGTTGTGAAACCAAAGGATTCTACCGAGAAAGCCCCTTTTCCCTCAGGAAACCGAGAGAACGGGATCCCTTTGGGTGCCCTTACACCGATCGCCTTTCTGCATGAAGAGTTTTCTTCGTCTTTACGACAGAAGCCCGAGAGTGAGATAGTGAAAAGAGACAGTGTAAGCAGTTGACGAGTTTTTCTCAGCCGCTCTCACATCCACATTCACAAAGGCTAACCAAGGTCGGAAAATAGAGGAACATTTTCTCAAACACGCAACCACCCCCCCCCCCCTAAACTACCCTACCCTATCCAACTATATTATATAATGACGAACTGATATTTAGAAATCAAAAACGCAAATTCACTCACAGGGGTTGATTATTCTTTGGACCAGGAGCATGGGGAAAACAGTGGATTTGGATTATACCGGACTCATTTCAATCAAATCAGCATCCAAAATTTAGTGGAAAAAATTCCTCACACTCCAAGATCGCCGTAAATCTCAAAAATCCATTTTTTGAAAAACACATTCGGAACTTCTTTGAACAATTAACGACATTCGTATCGGTAATTAGGATATGATTTGACAATCGAAAATTTGGTAGCGGTAGAAATAGATTCCCGAATGTTGCAACCGTTTCTCGGTCACTACCGCTGCTAATCCTAATTATGGCAGCTTCTCAAGCTCGTGCAGAAACAAAGCCATAGGTAGTCCTCGAATTGTTGTAAAACGAGCTAAATAAATTCTCTTTTCCCACAAGCATCTCGTTGCCAGAGCTTCTGTCAGGTGCTCGTTGAATTCCAACAGTTTGCCTCGCCCGTTCCATCACAAAATGTATTAAGGGCATTCTACCCTAAACGAAGGTGATGTTATGTTACGCAATTGAATTCTCGCTGGAGTCTCCCGAAAGATCAAACGGTGCAGTTCAGATGGGAGGCATATTTAGACAAACATTGTTCCATTCTGAAGCGGGAATATCAACAGCCAAAGGTCATTTATAAACGAAAAAACGTCGGATTCACGTCATCAGCACCTCTACTATTAATTGGCTTTTTGTCAGTTCGGTAACAGTTTAGTCTTAACACATGAGACGTCACAATATAAAAAATAATCGATGCACAAGATAAATTTGAAAAATTGATTGAATGTTTAACAACAATATCCAAATACGATTGCCTCAAACGAAGGTTGAAATATGCGCTAAGAAAACGGCATTTCGAGATTTCTAGAGACCAAGGCGTGTGGGGTACGATTTCAAAATTATAATCGTAGGTTCGCGGTACAATCTCAACCCCGCCTTGTAGTTGAATGGGCTCAGGTTGGATAATTGAAGAAATTATCGGAGTTATTCTCTATAATTACGTTTCTGTGAACATATTGTCGACCGTTGAAAATAAAAGAAGCGCCTGCTTGATTATTATTCATTATCCATGAAAGAGTTTCATCAAGAAGCAATAGTCCCTACGGGAACATCTGGTGTTTCCGTTGTTGCAGGTTCCGGCCCTAACCGTCGCATCTGTGAACCGTGTCAAGTTGGCTCGTAATAGTTGAACAGAGAACCAGTGTTATCCGCGGTGTACTTTGGCTTATTTGCACCTCAACCCACAAGAATGAGGATGGATGGGGACAGATGGGCATTCTTTAGAAGGAAAAAAGGATAGCTTCTGCATGAAATACGAGTAGTAAAGGAGGTATATTCCTTCACAGGGGTTGGTTATTTCTCGGACCAGGAGCATGGGGAAAACAGTGGGTGCGGATTATTGGTACCCATTTTGACAAAAATTTAGAAAAAAATAATACCCTACACGCCTAGATCACCGAAAATCTTGAAAATCCATTTTTCAAAAAAACACATTTTGACTCCTTTCTCATCCCAAATTTGGTCCAATCGGGCTTAAAAGTTTCGAAGACCAACTAAAGCCGGGAAAGGGTCTCTGATTGGGGTCTTGGACGCGTTATGATTACCATTAAAATTTTAGAGGGGTCAAGAGAAAGGTTCAGATGTTGTACGGGACAATACATCGCCCGGATTAAATGAACCAATAAAAAATTGACCACTAAAACGTTGGACGTCGCCGAGAACCGAATTTTGCGAATGAAAAAGCTTTATAGAGACGTTTATAGGTACTTGAACGAAGAAGTACGGGGTAATAGCCAGTAGAGAAGCACAAATCGTAATAGGCTTCGCAAACAGGGATTGAGCGACTGATGAGATCAACCTCGCCGTCTCCTCTAAACTGGCCACCGTAAAGCTTAAGCCATGAACTGAGATCAATCCCGAAGAAACTTCTCTGAAATGAGATAAACTGGGAACGAGACTATCCCGTACCACGTAAAACAGCCAATACCCTTTTCAACTCGTTTCTGTGTAGTGATGGGAAGTAACGAACTAAATCCACGGAAACCTCCCTTTTCCCATCGCGGTGAAACATCGACGTGGATATGCCCTGCAGAAGAGCTCTTGAGACGAGAGCCGGAAACTACTCTGATTCTGAAGTGGACCTCAGTACTTCAAGTTTACGACTGGAGAATTGAGGAAGTTTCCTTTTCATCAACAGAAGCGGAACCTCCAGTTGCCGAAAAAGATGAAACCGAGAAACCGATTGGAGAATGACTACTTCCAGCCAACATTCGGCAGCAGAGCTCTTGGAGTTTTACGTGTAACAGTGAAAAAAACTTCAAATTGACTAGGAAACCGACTTGATGCAATTTTTATTCATTAATTGATTGAATAGAAGTTCAACCTTAAACCTTTTGTTCATTGACGGCCGTATTAGTTCTTACAATGAATTTATTTCAGAACAATTATCTACCTTTCAAAGCCGTCTCAATCAACCTTTAGAGCAACAACACAGCTTAAAATACTTACAGCATAAATTAAAAAAATTTCCCTTTTGTATTATCTTCTTCTTTGTTTTCTTTGTCCCTGTGAAAAAGTAATACGTTCAGTATAATTTATGAACGCTATCATTTTAGCTAACTCCAAATTTACAGGCCATATCACAGTCAACCTAAAAAAGAAAGGATGTTGTTTCTTTAATTTATTATTCTTACGGACCCGCGAAGGTAGCGATCGTGCTACCTTACTGACAGATTATTGAATTCTTTCTTCTCTTCTAGAAAAATGGCCGAACAGGTTTTATATTTTTCAAGAGTCTCTTGAATTCTTGTCTCTGAACAATTCTGCGCACGTGGCTAGGTCTCAAAATTGCGTTATTTAATAATTAATTCAAGTAAACCTTGTTAAGTAGCTTCTCAAACAATTTGGATAGCAGTGAGATAGGCCTATACGATGTGCGCTTTCCTGGTGGCTTGCCTGGTTCGTGGTAGTAACAAAAGCAACGGATTTTGTCTCTATTTCGCCGAAAGGATCGTTATTAAGGGCTATATCTGTTGACCTAAGGCAACGCCAATTCTATTTTCATTCACCAGGCGGAGTTTGACTCATTTGACAAATGTAGAAATTCGGTAACGTTGAGCAGTGGTAGGCGTTCTCGGCCATTTGAAGCTCTGCTCCCCAACTTCAAGAAATAAACTTCCTCTCGTCTCGACTTACAAGAGCCGACCTTTACAAAGCAGATTACAGCAAATCAAGAATCTTTTGTTCTTCAAACACCCCTTCGTCCTCGGAAGCGGCGAAAGTTTTTCGAACTAATAAAATAGTAACGGAGCCTTCGGAAAAGCCTTTTCCATACAAGAGCAAGCCTCTATCCCCCACATCGTTTCTCCATCTGTTGGTACTTTATTCAAGGTGAGAAAGGGGTAAGCTCGTGCTCAGGGTGGCGAATGGGAGCCCGAGCTGTGAGAAGGGTCGGATTTCAAATAAATAAACCAAAAAGGAACGCTACTAGGGTTTGCTCCCGTTATCTTTTGGTGGGCTACAAGGAATTGCTCTCTCTCCAGGGAAACAGGGGCCCTTGTCTTTTCTTACCCGTTTAGCCTTTTTTCTTCCTCCTGAGATCTGATTTTTACCCACGGCACCGCGGTCACTTTTATTAACTGAAAGGGAAATACTAGCTTTTCTCGGCTGGCCACAATTTCCTTCCCAAGATGAGGTGAGATTGGTCACACACTCTGATCATTTTCAAAGATAACAGTTTCATCTGGTGAAACTGAACCAGTTCACGCCCTAACACGATCTTGATTGCTGCTGCTGCATTGTTCATTGGGGGCCATGAATATCCCAAATAAAGAACCACGATGAAACCAAAATTCTTGTGAAACCCTTGAATATTATGGCTTTTTGGATTTGTGATCCTGTTGCAATCGTCAACGTGTCTGTTTTTCGGCTTTTGTTCTGGTTTTTTCATTCAAAAAATGATTTAAATCATCTATGGTAACTCGGTGAGTTTGGAGCCAGTATAGTAAGGGTATAAGGGGGTAACCAAAAAGTCGCCTAAACTTCCTCTTGCAGTGTAAAGGATGAATTTTCGCTAACTTTTTAGAGGATAGCGTTGACTTCATTGCACTATGAGATAATTTTCTCGCACTCAATGAATAACCCCTTTTGTAAATTATGAATGTAACAAACAATGGTTGAAGTTTAGAGGCTGAGGGACGGAAATAGACGATAGCCGTTCTAACGGCCTCCAATCAGGGATGCCTATCGATCCCGTGTGACCTCATCAAAGCCTGAAAGTGTAATCACAAAAAACGTACATTGATCTGTTAGGCCAGAAGACTACGTTATCATGCTAAGTAGTCAAACCGAAACCCAAATCATTTGGGTAATGTCCTCATTAATGAATAGCTTCACACGCGTGCTAGAGAGGAAATTGACGAACCATTTCACTGAGATGACTCTCTCCTTCAATGGTCGAGCTACTAATGGCGGCGCGGGTCGGTCATAACGCAGAGATTGTCGCGTATAATGAGGCTACCCGGGATTCCACCGCGTGGCCTGGGTTCCCCAATCACAGTGACGGCGCAAGGGGAAATCTAATAGCCGAGGAACGCGGACTGTCAAACCGATCCCGTCGACAGTAATGAACGCTGTCAGGACGTCTGATTCACATATTGCGGCGAAAGGGTCCGAGTATAGATTGCCAGGGGGTTGAGGACCGACGTGTGTGCAATGGTCCAGCTATTGGCCACAGGAACCAGGCGTCAGCCTCGGGGTAGTAGACCGAGACGTGAATGCTTAATATCGGGTTTGATTCATTGAAGAGGGCGAAGGGTCATAATGATATTGCGAAAAGGGTGGAACTGTTTTTAGGTCACCTTTCAATGAACTAATAACCAGATCATAAACTGAGCGGCCTTAGAGCGCATTGCTGCAATAGCCGAGAGATGATGACATAGCTCGAATGTAGCATCATCTGCAAACCACACATTTTCTCTCACGACCCTTTCCATGCAATTGAACCCATGGGTTAAAAACTGACAGACTTGGCCTTGGTTTCTTTCCCACAACATTTACTAATTGGACGGTTGATGCGATATCCCTGAACGCGTTTGTTATTCCGGTTTTGAATAGTAGCACATACCAACCTAGCCTGCTCTACTTCTAACTGTAAGTGTGATAATAAGATCACTTCTAGTGGAGACGACCAAGGTTAGCATACAAGGTCTGTCCGGAAAGTTTGTATATAAAGGTTATACACCGTATTGTTTTACATTTATTCGGGTAAATCAATTGTATCCCCATCAAAATACCCTCAACGCACTTGCATCAACGCCGCTCCCACTGTTTGAAGACTCCTTCAAAGTCCTGTGATTCCAGGTCCTTCAGCTGCCTCAATATCCCCCAAATACCACACCCGAAGCACCAATTTGGTTTTTGGAAATTGAAAAAAGTTGCTTGGTGCCAAATCCGTAATTGGGGTGGGGGGAAGGGTTCAACCGCCGTGATCGAATTCCGAATCAAAAACTCATGCATAACGAGAGATGTGTAGAGATGGCTGGGGCATTGCTGTGGCGCTAAGGTGCAGGATCCAACGTCCCTCAGTCAATTCAGGCCAAACGCGAGCCGCAAGAGCTTTGGGACGTCTCAGCACTTTAACGTGAAATTTCTCATTCACACTATGGCTTGGAGGAACGAATTCTTGATGGACCCGACTATTGAGATAAACACAATCAGCTTTATATGACATCTGGGCGGGATTTTCTTGATTTTGATGTCCTTGGTTCCCCAGGTGTCTTCCATTTGCCTAGGGATTTAAATTAGGCATCAAATTCGTAGAACCAAGTGTTCCTCTCCAGTGTGTGTCTCTGTTCAAAAACCCCGACTTTTAAAAGAAATTCGATAATGGCACGCTGCTCTTCAATTGTTGCATGCTCCTCCAACAAGGGGCTGGTAAAGGGTCCACTTCAAAAATGGTATATCTCACCTTAGTCGAACTAAAGGCGCTGAGACCGTCACACTTCACTTACTCGCTCCAACAAAGTCTCAAAGCAACCTGCCACACGGCCTACTTTCCCCTCTGGCATAGGTTATGATCAAGAAGCAAACGTGGAAATTGAGAAGCAGAAAACATTGTCGGCACACGCCATTTGCACCATTTCCACGAAGGAAACTCGGCACTGTGCGCCATCTGGTTTTCATCCACAAGGAAAAATGGATATAGGTAAAGTTTGTTCGGGACTCTCAAGAAGAACGAAGAACTTAGTATCGACTGTTCTTTCCAGAACTTCAATCCCCTAGCAGTTAACGGGTGACTTTTGGAGGCTCGTTGAAAAGTTGAGACCCAGACTGAATTTCCCTACAACCAACATTACGCTCTAAAAAGCGAATCGCATCGCACTGCTTTTGAAAATTGAAGAAACACAATAACGTGAAAAGGATGAACGCATCATCTCGCAGATGAAGGTTTGCTCTAATACTTTCATCCCTTCAAAATATTCCGAACTAACTCATTTGCATTTTAGTAATTTCAGGGAATGGCAAGCTCTTTGTCGTTCGCCAGTGAAAACGTTGAGTAGCTAAGTAAACTCATAGAAAATGAAGAGGTCGTAAGAACGGAAGATTCTCATGTTCAGGTCCCGAGGGAATCATCAGAGAATTTTCTGATGAGACGGGACGCTGTTGTCGGATATTGCGTCTCCGGAACGTCATAAAATCTTCATAACGATCGAAGAGAATTCCCATACTAATCCCTAACCGTCTCATGACCATTTTCCCGCGCTGAAGCTTCAGATAATTTTGCCACGACTGGATTCGGAAAATGAGAGAAACCCAGGACTAATCTCCAGTAAATGGCCGAAATATCCAGAGAAAATAATTGGATTTTGACGTTTAATCAAAACATTTTTGTTTCAGATTGTCGCACCGTGAAGGGCAAAAAGCTTGAAATGGTTCAGCTCGGTGGTGAGCCACGCTTGGTCTCCTGCGATGAGGGTTGGACTGTCATACAGAAAAGAAAAGACGGAACTGTTCAATTCAACAGAGATTGGGAAGAATATGCCAAAGGATTCGGCAATCCAGCCGGTAAGACAGAACAAAATATTATAATATAACAATAAATTCCTCTTTTTCTTGGAAATTGAACATTTCTCCAAGGCAAAGACTTTTCGAGAAGTTCAACGTTGTGTTTAATTTGAAATAAGATGTCCCCACGATACCAGGTTCCATTCGGGTCAAAAACGGCAAATTTGTTACATGCCCGACCATTCCAGCGAGTGTTGATACGAGTATTTAAAACTAAATGTTCTCTACGCTTTTCGAGGCCCATAACAAGGATTACATCTCAACATAGGTAACCCCTTACAACATACCATCAGATCATTTCTACTCTATAGAGGATACAATGGATCCATTTCTGTTTTCACAAGATTTTGACTGGACTATGATACAGCCTGTAACTATTTCAGAATTTATACAAATAACATAATTTATTAGGAGAAAAAAAAGTAATCACCGATAAAAATCCAATTTTAAAAAAATCAAATCTACAGAAAAAATTACGTAGAAATACTTGCAAAATGTGAACCATGGGAATACTCATACAAAAAGTCGTGAAATTTTGAAAATTCAAATAAATAGAGTTTTGTATAAGGTAATTATTGATTTCTGCATTATTCGTATTAATATTCATATTACTATGAACGTCATTACAATTCACATTTGTAAATATAATTACTCCCAGTTCTGGAAGCATACCCCTTCCTCCTTCCCCTTACACCCCTCTGTGTGTTGTACTGAACCGCAAACGGAATTACTTTCGAGTAGAAGCTTCACATGTAGGAAATTAATCAGATAAATATATTTCATTCACCCACGAATAAAGAGCCTTCAAAGCCTAAAATCCGCAATAAATGAAAATAATACTTCCCGGTGTTTGCGGAGAGAACACAAACCTCCGAGAACGTATTTGAACTCAAATGGACGAATACAGGGAATTTCGTTGAGTATCGATACCCGCAAGCCCACTCCAGCCGTATAAATTAACCTACTTGAACCACAAAAGCGGAAGGATTGGTGAGTCAGGTAGACGTTGGTTGCGCATCAATATCTCTAAATAAAACCTCCCATCAAGCTTCTACCTCTTATGGAAAAAGTGCCATTGTTATAAAGGCTCTTTCCACACAACCTGGTGACCTTTTCCTGTTGTTACGTTTACATCCATCGATGAATTTAACCCGTGATGTTTGTCATCTTCCAAAAACGTGTTATACGACAAAGCAGTAAATTCCAGCAACATGGGAAGCTTTCACGAATGAGAGTGGGAGGAACTATGTACACATTTCCTGCCGGTGTTTTTCAAAATGTGATAACTGAGCTTGCCGAGTTTTCTCCCGAATTATTCGGCAAAAAAGATTTTATTCCGAAGTGTTTGGGTTGGTATAAGTAAGGTTGAGCGGGAGAGAAAGACTTTATTCGCGATTTTCTCCTCACCAACGTAAAAGAAGGCGAGGCCGGTGCCCTGCGGGTTTTCAACATAATCTGAACCTACAACACTCACACCAGCTCGCATTTTCGCCTGACTTCACTCGCCTCAGCTTTTCCCAACTTTTTCATCATTTACCCCGGGCATCCCCCCCCTCACTCCAGATAATTTTTCATCCCATTCTCGATCAGAAGTATTTCACCGACGTGTTATGTAAAACCTCCATATTGCGGCCTCATCGCTTTTTGGGATGGAGAGCGACATAAATATTTACAGTTTTCTATGGCAAAAGGTTCGGTTACGCGTGGTATTTGACTATCAGATCAGGAATTACCTGCGCCAGAAATATGAATGTACACAAATGCATGGTATTTACGCTTTCGAACTAGAAGCAGCCTTGATATTACGTTTGGCTGCTAACGCATTTTTTTCTTCCAACAAAATCATTCGCACATCGAGTGCTGCTGATTCCAACGTAAACCTGACTTTTTTTTGTGCTGGCATAGAAGTCATTGAAACAACCTATAGAATAATCACTGGAACTATAATTTTTGGTTCCTATCTGTTATTTTATCCGCATATTGTACAGCGCGTCAACATTCAGGTTCGGTTCTCTCGGATTCCCAACGATAACAAAACTGTTGTTTTGAACTCCAAAAGACAGCTTGAGATTACCACATTCACGACTTCGGTCATTGCTATGTAGGTACTTTTTCGTTGATTTAATTATGCAGCTCAGGGATGATGTACAGTAGTTCACGGCCACAGGTACATTTAAACACTTGGGCAGAAATCCTGCATTCCTGAGAAACGCGCCCCTTCAAAGTAGAAAATCAGCAAGTTACACTTAGAAACCTCATTCAAATTACTATTATAGGTAATGTACCCTTCAAATTGGTGATATAAAGTCAGGATTTTTCTAGTTTAGGCAAAAGGGCATGTTGACAAACATTTGTGAATCAACGATACAATAAGAGATTAGACCTGGGTTGTAACGATTTTCCCAAGAGAATAAATATTAGGTCCCACGAACCGCTTGGCTATTTTATCAGAATGAATAAAGTTGGCCAACTGTTATTATTCACATCGTTATTTATGTAGAAACCTTCTGCACAGTAGAAGTGGAATTTGGACGTTATTGTGGAAGGAGCATGAGAAATTATTACGGGCGCTCTGGGAGGCCAGGGTACACAGTGTATACCAAGGAGGCGCAGACGGCAGTAAAACGAACCTTCATTTGGGTGGAGCGGTCTCATGCAAAGTTTCATGGAAAACTTTGTTATAAAAGGGGTTTTCTAACGTTATTATTTACCCGTCGAATCGTCGTGACGGTGAAGGGGAGGGGAAGACATTGAATTAAAACGAATCCGGTGGGCTGAAACCCTGGCGAACTCCTACAAATCAAAACTTGGGGCGGGTTTTGAAACAGGGGATGTAGTTGGGATTAGGTCCTTTGCATTAACCTGGAAAGGAGGGGAAAACCTGGTTTTAATTCTGTTTTAATTATGGAGAAGGTTTAGGTACGTATCTTACTAACTGCCCAGTTTTCCCATTAAGTAGCGGTAGGTAGTTCTAAGTCAAGAAACGCCTGGGAATGGGAGTGGCCTCTCACAACTCTAACAGCCAGTGAATGAACAAAACCACTAAGCAAATTCGCGAAAAAAGAAGGAAAATGCGAAATTGTAAAAATGTTATCAGATGGACATTTTTAGCAAGAAGGTCTTAACAAGAGTTGAATGGATTGTCACGTATTTGTCTGAAATAAAAGCTGAAATGTATCAAATTTGTAAAACGGAGGGATGATAATGGCCGGCGCCTGGAGAGATGGGAAAGAGAGACTGTGTAAAAGTATTCTCCAGCCAGTTGCTGTTCAACGTGTTGGAAAAATGTGTCCATAGCTACCATTGTTTAGAAATGAATTTCTTCAAACATTATTCGACCTTCCTACGGGACAGGGAAAATCCTGAGTTCTACGTAAAGAAAGAAAACGATTTGTTGAAAATTCCCATGTGTAATAGTGCCTGTGCCGGCGTTCGTTATCCCAAGGCAGCTAAATTCAAACTTTTGACAGCTATAAAACATTTCACCATAAACACCCTATAATTTGACGAGAATCATACATAGGAGATAAGTTATTACTGGATTTTGTTCTGACTGGAATGTGTTTGTGCGGTTACGTGTATTCATCGTGTTTGTACGCCACTGGCGTTCATTTTTTCATAATATGAGGAGGGCGATGGATGGGCAAGAGAACAGGCGAGTGAACTTTCAAAATTCTTCCTCCCCAGGGTCGGTCATGCAAGCCAACGCGATCGTGTTAATTAATTTGCTCTTTTTGAAAAGACTTTCTCTTTGTAGATTCGATTCTCTACTTATCACGAAATCGATAAGAATGATCATTGAGTCGGGGAGATATTTTAAGGGTAAATGTCATTGTGCATTTAATTCATTTTCCACTATGACTTTTTTTACCCTGAGAAAGAAATTGAGAAATTATGCAACAAAAAACTGCTTAGTTTTATGGAAGTACAAAGACAATTTTGTCGCTTCCTTCGCTATTTACGAAGATTTCGATCAGAGCTGAGTGGTACCAACAACAAAAAAGAAGAAAAATTGGACGGTGTTCATGCTAAAGGTCCTTATGAATATTCCATTCGCCCTCGCAGAAAGAGACAAGGTGCCTTGTGTCGCTTCACTAAGTGTATTGTTCCAACCTACGAGGCCTTGTTTTTCGTCTCCTCTACAAAGAGAGTTTCTAACGCAATGAGGAGGGTTAATGATCCATTAGCCTAACGTGAAAAGGCTTTCATTTAAGCAATTGGTGAGAGTATCAGAGTGAGTTCAGTTGGAGGATTGCCTCTTTAAGCTATTCAACCACCAGGTGGTGTTTACATGGGGCAATTACAATAGAATATTCTAGTTGACCCTTTTGAGGGGGTTCGGCTCAAATTATTCTGCAGAGTGGGCTAGTAGCTTGATCTGTGCGTGACTTGACTACTATTCCACTATTGCAATCGCTTCATCTCGACCGTCAAGTGAAAAGCCAGTCCAGTCGACAAATGGGGTGTGCATAAATGGGCTTGAAATTGGTTATTTTTTTGATTTGCAATGGTGTTGTATACAACTACGAAAGGGAAAAAAGTCAGAAACATTAGAAATAGTGTGGATGGTGGATTATTCAAAAAAGTACCCACTAAACGGTGGCGTCACAACCTGCTCGAAAAAGTGCAACGACGGCTAAATTTGAAACAAAAAAAATGCGAGGAACTACAACAGCAGTCCTTGCCTTCCAGGACGCTGCGCTCTAGCGGACAACTTCAGACAATTGAAGGTTTCCTCCAATATTGAAAGTGGTTTTGTTATTGTTGTAAGCAAATGTAACCTAGAAGGGTCACAAAGATAGGTCAATCCGGATAGAATACTGGCGTTTTTGAAACCAATCATGTCATTATTTAGAAATCAAGGTGGAACTCTGTTGGGTTGTTTCAATAGGGGCGGGAAGCAAAACGCTAAACCCTTACGTCACGAAATGTTCTCTAATTTTTTTTTTTTTTTTAATTACCTATTTTGATTTTAAGCGAATGTGATGTGGGTTCATACTCCCCAGAACACCATATTTCACATGCAATTTTTGTTGGAAACAGTTACACCCCATTCTACCTCATGAAGTTATGAATTAATTGAAGATGAGGCTATCGCACTTTACTAAAAATAATATTGATTTGTTGCAGGGGAGTTCTGGATCGGGAATGAGGCCCTTCATGAATTGACCAAGACTAACAACACTAAACTGAGGGTGGACATGATGGACATCTACGGTCACTTGTGGAGTGCAGAGTACGCCTCGTTTACAATCGGAGACCGCGACTCAGGTTTCAAACTCGTCGTCGCCGGTTACAGCGGCAACGCCAGTGATGCCCTCGACTACCAGAATGGGATGCAATTTTCCGCTCGTGACTCCGATCGAGACATCAGCAACACGCACTGCGCGGCCAATTACGAAGGTGGTTGGTGGTTTTCGCATTGCCAACACGCCAATTTGAACGGTCGCTACAACCTAGGGCTGACTTGGTTCCACGCGGCGAAAAACGAGTGGATCGCGGTGTCCGAGTCGACGATGAAAGTGACGTCCGAATGAGTGCCATCAAAATCCCCTTCACCAAACCATTTGCAGACTGGGAGTTAGAACTGCCTTGAATCACTGCCCTGCCAATGAGACCATCTGAAACAGGGAAATCTAAGGAGACATTCACTGTAGGGACCCTAGTTCCTCATGAAAGCCCTGGGCTGGGATGGGCGTTCCACTCCACAACTCAGGTATCGAGCACTAAATACGTCCCCACAACAGCCCCCATTTTTTATTGTTATTTACAATTTTCTAAAGTTTCAAGTTTCGTCAAGACTTACTCTTGTAAATAAGGGCAGATAACATATTTTAAAAATCAATTTTCAACCTAAAAATAAATTATAACATTGGCATCAGGGTTCATGCGTTCAAACGTGTCTCTCAACAATTGTTTAGAGACCTGCTCGTTTGTAGTGGATCTAATTTCAAACAAAATGCCCGAAATGAAAGGTGTCCCAGAAACGGGATTCTACATTTCTGAAAATTCGATTTTCTCAATCCTCCACTAGCCACGTAAATAGAATCGATACTTGAATTGTGGTGATTTGCCTCAGCGTCACCTTGTATTTTGTTTATAAATTTAAAAGTAACTGCACAGAAAACTTTTTCAACTCTCAAATGGAACTTGGATTTGAGCGGCCGACATTACAGACGCACTGATGACCTTTGATACACACTAAATCGACCAAGCGGCAAGCTTGTATTTTTGTAACGGTGCTTCTCACCTAAATGGACAAAATCTTGTCAATACTCGACGTCAACGCTAGCAATTGCTGCGAGCGTGTTTTTCATTTAGCAAAAATCTTGAATGTATATAATTAAGATTAGACACCTTTAGAATATTGAAATAAATGTGGAAAATTGTAAATATACTTGATCTAGTCTGAGTGGAAGGTGATTAGTTCTGCTGTACAATGATTGTCGTAGACTTTTAAATCATTTTTGATGTTGTATGACGCATCGGTATTCTGCATGGAAGACCTGAAGACCTGGCGCGGAAAACACAATAATACTCTAGGTAGACTGATACTACCTGAGATAAAAGCCGTGTTTGGGGAAAAATAAATTAGTTTCATGGTAGAAGGGAAACAGAACGTTAAATTTGTGTTGGAATACTTCGGTTGATCTGCGACAATTTTTCCATACATAGAATCGGAGAGATTAAAGGTACATCATAGAATGTAAGAGCAATACGAGAATCATGATGGTTCCCAAACGGCAAAGAGATAACACGAAACAGGCTAGAATTACTTTCTTGCCAAGCTGTTTTCCGTCTTTTTTTTTCTCTTCAAAAGTACCTAAGCAGAAGTTATTTGTAGAGTCTAATTAATTTGTACTTACCAACACTCCTTGTTATCCCATCAAATCGGATAGACGAAATAATGAGCCTTGTTGGACAGGGTAATTGGAGTAGGTACCTAGTTCCGAGTTATTCAAACTTCGCCATTATTATATTTTCTTTATTGCTCCGCAATATGAAATTGTTGCACTAATAACGTAAGTCATCACGGCAATTTGTGGGATTTTCAGAACCAAAAAGCGCGGGTATTCACTTGTTTCGTTGTCTTCTTTTAGTGTAAAGCTCAGGCTGAAGTTTCGTTTCGTAATTATTATTTCGTAATTGTTCCGTCGGGGTGTTAAAACGTGAAACAATTAGACGGGAAACTGGAAACATGACAATTTTAGTCATAATTCAAGGGAAATTTCCAGCTGGGAGAAAAAAAGCGCAGCCAATCAAACGCAACCAATGGCCGTATTGCTGTTACCAATGAGCTTAGAAACCAACAAGCCTCCTGATTAAATAAACAATCCACGTGCTCAAATCGGCATGAGCCTGGAAGGTACATATCCCACTAGAAAAGGCCACAGGCCCTCCTGCCAGGCTACTCCCCAGTTTAACACACTGGGGGTTAAAAATGTCATAGTATACATGGGTTATTTGCAGTGAGAGAAGAACTAGCTAACCTGACATTAAAAACCAAAATAGAAAACTGAAACACTGCAGTTGATAGAACTTTCACATGACTAACTCATTGTTGTTCCCTTGCTCGATTGTTGTGGAACTTTTTGTGGCTTTGATAAATAGAAAAAATACTCATACCTACTCTGTTACGTGGTTACCACCTACATAAAGCTTGTAGATTTACCCAATTTAATTTAAGTGGAATTTGTTGTTTCTAGATCATTTGAATCAATATTTCAATTCCAAGATTTCAAAAAAAAAGATTCAAATTCTAAAAAAAGTAGATCAAGAAGGAACCAATTAATAATTTTTTCTTTTTTAAATAAATACATAAATAACGTAGCCTCAACAAACAAGCCAACGCATCGGCTCACTAGTCAAACGGCCATCCACTCATCACCCTAGATTTTATTTGAGGCTGTGACTTAATTTCGTTGTATTAACACTAGTAAGTTTGTCTTTAGTTGATATTACCATTAAATAACTAGGTACGAAATGAAGAATGTCATTTTAAAAAACAGAGCGCATAAAGAAATCACAAAATTAAGATAATGAATATTTTGTACAATGAATGACTGAGAATAGACATATCCCTTTAATTTCATATTTTTTAATATTATTCAACTTGTGTTAATGTTATTGCTGTACAATATTTGCGCACGTGTCATTTCCTCCCTAGCACTCCATTTCCTAAATTTAAATCATTCAACTAGAATGTAAGAATGTTAATTTTGTTTCATGTTTGTAATCTAAGATTCCAATCTTATCACAATTCATCAATGTTCCCATTATGTAAAAATGTCGCACATTCATCGTTAGTTGAAATAAAATGTTTCTGGTGAAAAAGAACACACGCGCTTTTTTTTTTTTTTTTTTTTGGTCAAATCCCCTTGGAAATTATGGTTAATAAGAAGACGTCTTGAACTTAGTACCTAATTGAAAAAGATTATTGCAAAAATGAATACCTATAGCACCACCGGATCAAATTCTGTTTGAATAGTCATATGACGACAAGACTTGAAATTGTGTGTAGATCTAGAGGCGAACAGAAACGGTAGCAATGTCATGAAAAGAAAGTTGAGGGGAAGGAAAGAAAATGTACGATAGTTAGAGAATACTTGCATTAATTTGTCTTTTATTAATTCGAATTTCGTTGGATGATCCAATGGAAACGACGAAGCAGATAGGTATACTGGAGAGGAGAACACTCGAACAGGTGGCTAATCGATGTAGTAGGCCTCATCATCCAAAATCGCGTTCACGAACCGAAATCCAAAAGCTGTAAATTGGAATCATATACATCAATATATTACATGCAATGTTATACGTAATTTCGGTCATATCATGAGTCGAGAGTCAGTCAGTCAACTCATAGTGGTTCAATATAAATACTCGGTCAGATCATACAAATTGTAGAGGGTCGGCTTGCCAAACCTCCGAATAAACGGTCAATAGCTGAAGAGCCGATTAAGTTTAGTGAGCCCTTTAATGAACCCATAAACGCTAGTGTTTATCAACCACTAGGTAACCGATAACAATCGCGCCCTTATTCCACATGGACACTAACCGCAATCGGAAAATCCCTCATGCTAAGGCTGGATGAATGCTTGTTGAGTGGAATGGACATGAAAATATACTTTCTGATGGATATCGGTCGCTATCATACCCTTGTTGAGGGCGGACCCGAATCTTAAGTTTTACCGAAGCTTTAGTATAAATATCTTGTAGGCACGTAATGGGCAAGTAGGTATATTTTTAGTACCGTAGGCAATGTAGTCAAACGTTCTGACCTTCATCCTCGAGTACGAGAGAAATTATTATTGTTCATTTTGGCAGAGTTTAGCATAATATGCTAATCACTTATATTATAAGTGATGAGACTCCCCGAGTTTGCCACGTAGACGATATATTTCGTTAACTGGCTCCCACTTCCTTCTGTTTATGCTCGCTAAATAGTAATGGAGTTGCAAATTCTTTTATTCGAGTTGGTTATTCCTCGGACCAGGCGCATGGAGACTCATTTCTTGAACATCGGAAAAATTGAAACAATGAGTATGGTAAGTCACGGACCAATTCCAATCGATTCAGCGTCCAAAATTTAGTGGAAAATGATACCCCACACGCCTAGATACCAGAAATCTTGAAAACACATATTAAAACTGAATATTTTGTCCATTTCCCCCTCTCCAACTACACTTGGAGCGAAAATAATATTTTTAATGAAATCGGCATCGCATTTACCATCGACCTACATACCCAACTCAATTCTTTCATTAAAACTGAATATTTTGTCCATTTCCCGCTCTCCAACTACACTTGGAGCGAAAATAATATTTTTAATGAAATCGGCATCGCATTTACAATCGACTGACATACCCAACTCAATTTTTTCATCAAAACTGAATAATTTGTCCATTTCTCCCTCTCCAACTACACTTGGAGCGAAAATAATATTTTTGATGTTGGATATGTCGATCGATGGTAAATGCGATGCCGATTTCATTAAAAACATTATTTTCGCTTCAAGTGTAGTTGGAGAGAGAGAAATGGACAAAATATTCAGTTTTCATCAGAAAATTGGGTTGGGTATGTCGGTCAATGTTAAATGCAATGCCGATTTCATTAAAAATATTACTTTTGCTCCAAGTGTAGTTGGAGAGGGGGAAATGGACAAAATATTCAGTTTTCATCAGAAAATTGAGTTGGGTATATCGGTCCATGGTAAATGCGATGCCGATTTCATTAAAAATATTATTTTTGTTGTTTTGTATCCGACCCGAAGGACCAAAAATGATCAAAAATGATGTGACCAGGGCGCATCGAGGGTAATGGACTGTATCCGAATATCCAAAGGTGGTTTTATTCCGTATAAATACTTGTACGTCACAATTGCAATAGGCAGCGGTGTCCAAACTCGACGAGCTGGTTCCCAATACCCAACTGCACAGCTCCCAATACTCAACTGGCTAACTCCCAATACTCAACTCGCTAGCTCCCAATACTCAACTGAAAACCGGAGAGGGCCCAGCGCTCCCTCCTTCATACCCTAGCTTTTCCAGGAACCTCTCTCCCATCGCCCAACATTCTCCCCGCCTTGAAATTTCCAAATTTCAAAACAAAATCCAAAATGAAAATTTAACCAGAATACAACATTTCAAGTAAGTAAATAATAATCCAAAATTTTGAAAGAAAATTGAAATACAATGAAATTATCCCTATAAGCCTTTGTCTTCTTCATGACGTTCCACGAGATTCAAGGGTTGGCCTGGTTAGTTCACATCAGTTGTAGTGTCGTCTTCTGGTGAGAGACAGTCATGGGCTCGAAACTTCTCTGGTCGAGGTTTCGAGGCTGCTGGTTCGAATCCAGCGCCCCCTGGCTTTAACTTGAACATAGTACTGGCAGTAAGTATCTGAATACGGTTGTCCGGGGGCTTCACACGCTGTCTTGGTAGCGGCTTGCAAAATTGGCCAAATCTCACCTTTGAGCAAGAGGAAGTTGAGTGGGCGCTGAACAGCCCGCGCAGGCGTCCTCTCGCATTAGGGGAGGACGTCGGCAAGGGTTGTCAGAGCCCAGCCGACGTCCCTTCTGTATGCGCGGGTACAATAGACCCCTAGAGGTCGCTGTGCAAGCAACTAACCCTCGCCCTTCAGTTGGAGTGCAAAGGACAAAATCACTGGTTATTCCTAGGACCAGGTGCATGGAGGCTCATTTCTATCAATTTAGCGTCTAAAGTTTAGCAGTACCAGAAATCTCAAAAACCCACATTCATAGATAGATGGACACCCACTTTGACAACACTTCATCACTTGAACGCATTATATTCATGGTTCTCAACGAGCTCACAACCACAACAGGAAGACGCCAAGCGTCAGAAGAGAGAGAACAAGATGGCCTCGCAGTATTGACAACTGCGCATTATTTTGATATGACATTATAAATTAGTATTGCTTCTTGTTTATGTGAGGGATAATATTTCTTCTACATTTTCTTGAGGTTTTCTTCTGTCAAGAAAGGTAGATCATATCTCAATGAAGTAAGGATTTGACTGGTTCAGTAGTTGATCCTCCTCCCGCTAGGTAGGTAGTTGGTACAGGGAGCAATATGAGCTGTCCCAAGTCCCTCCAAATCATATTTACCTGCTTCATTTCACTACTGGGGACGCCACCAACGTTCACCAGAAAAAGTTTCAGGCGGTCAATTCTTTGTGCACGTTGCCCTATTAATGCAATTATTGTGATTGTAAAATCTGCCTGGAGGGGCATGACATGCTGTTTTTCCTTAACTCCCATTTTCAGGTACATTGTATACGATGTTGCTCAAGTTAAAGCTCAATACCTCGTAAAGACCAAATTCAATTACAAGTACTGATCTCGAGATGAATTCGTCTTTGTGTAAATGTTACAAGTACCTTTTTTTAAAATGAAAACCCGGATATTTTGTGATACTTTTTTCTGGGTGAAAATGTGCTTTACCTCTTAACTGTTCATTCCTAATTATATTGAGTTTTGCTTTGCTTCGATATGATGATTCTATATACCCTTCCCAATTATGAAGCTCATGGAAACTAATTGCATTCTATTTTGAATGAGTGACATTCAACTCATTGCTGGCAGCCATCAGTCAAGCGCCATTTCTCGGCCTATCCAACTGACCTTCTTATTACTTCGAGAGCTGTGATCATGCTAAAACGCTCGTCTGGCAACTTTAGTACCCACAGGAGGGTATCTGCAGGAGTACTTTATATTGCTTACCATGGATGAAATAGTTTTTCTTTTTCTCCCATGATTGCTTACAATGTTGGCTTACAATTCTATATTGTTACTAGCTGACCCGGCAAACGTTGTTTTGCCATATAAATAATTTCCTAGTAATTTCTAGTGTAGACAAAAGCTTACTTATTGTAAGTATGTATTTATGTTAGAATGTGTATATTGTATGTATGTAAGAATGTGGTATATGCGTGAAACAAGCATGGAGCGCTGTGAACGATGAGGGAATATAAAAATAACAAAGGCAAACATTATTTTTTAAGTTATTATAATTTATTCTTAAAAATTAAACAATTACGGCAATATGTAACACTATTAAACAATATCAATCTCTTAATGCTATAGCGTGAACAATATTTTTTGTTAGTCCATCTTTAGCTAACACAAACAAACTGGATGGCTTAGCCACTCATGAGCATGCCACGTATAATTGCCCATGTGAAAAACATGGGGATCCCTAACATTTAGGGAGATGAAAAATAGATGTTGGCCAATTCTCATAGATACCGGATAGGCACAAAAAATTTCATCAAAATCGGTTAAGCCGTTTTGGAGGAGTATGGCATCGAAAACTGTGACACGAGAATTTTATATATTAGAAGATAGCAATCAGACAATATTATATGGTTACAAAACAGTAATAAAATACGGGTACAAAAGAGTAATACCTGGAATTAAACTATTGAAAACGTAAAATGACTACCTTATGAGCATTCTTTCAGGTGAAAATGAACCTAAAAACGCTGCAAATTCTCTCACAGGGGTTGGTTATTCCTTGGAACAGAAGAATGGAGACTTATCCAATCGATCCAAATATTAGTGGAAAACGATACCCCACAGGCCTAAATAGTAGAAAATATCGGATATGGGCGCCTATATTGCCAAAAATCTCGAAAATCCATTTTTCAAAATACAAATTTTGACCCCTACCAGCCCTCCTCTTTCAAATTTGGTCCAATCGGGCTGAAAAGGTTCGAAAAACAGGTCCCTGACCAAAATGCCAGATTTTTAGGAAATTTTTACTACCTAAATCGTCGTACGGCGGACGAATATTTGCTTATTGACACATTTTGGTCCCCACTTTCCTCAAATGTAGTCCGATTGGGCTGAAAAAGGGCAATCCCGAGTCTGAAACGGACTTCTGACTTAATTTCTAATTTTTAGAAAATGTTCCTCTACCAAAATTGACGGACATTTGCTCATTTTGATGTAGACACCTTAAAACGTCCAGAAAAACAATTTGGGCCGAATCGGAGAGATTGACTTTTTGCATGAAAACATATTTAACAAAGTTATTCCTTGAATAATCAATCAAAATAGATGACGGCTCTGGGGTTTTCTTGTTTTGTGTCAGCCATACTTTGCGCCTCATCCAAAACATCGTAATTGATAAACTACGACGACAGATAAGGATGTCAGTGTCAGCGTTCACTTGTCACTTGTCAGTTCTTCGCTGTTCCTATAAAATATTTTAATTGAAGGTTTTTTATTGTAAAACGTACGCTCCTGTTGATAACTTGGGGGCAGTTGGAGTCGACGTGGCCAATCCAAAACTTCCATAAGGATTCTTGAAATGAGCGTAGCAGATGAGCGCGTCGCTTTGATTACCGGCATCACCGGTCAGGTAAGAACCCGATGAACACTAACAATTAACTTATTACTTACTTAACACGTTCGCTGCGGAATTGTTGATCTCGTTTGAGCAGCTGTGCCGGAGTCATCTGAAATAGGAACGCGCCGGGTGCGTGCGCCGCATGTGGAATGAAATTCGAAGCGAGCTCCTAACCCAGTGCGGCTATAGCATGAGATATTTACCTTGGAGTAATCTACTTGCACCGAAGTATTTCGTGTATTAAAGCGAAGCACTGAAAGAAATCTTGAGGCAAGAAAACTCCTAACCAGTCCCCTATTTCGGACTTATTTTTTTGCATGTTAGCAACACCCCAGCTGACTCCGACGTTTACAGTACCTTCAGAAGGTTCAAAGCTGGCGCGGGAAGTTGAAATACATTCCATTTCACTTTCTGGTGTACTGGAGGAGCGATCTGAAGTGAAGGCTGCCTTCACGCGCCGGGCGCGTGTGACGCACACAGATTGGAACAGAGCTCACGCGCTCAGCGCGTGACCCGCAGCGAACGTGTTAATTAATGATACATGTGTGATAACTCTGGTCTTGAATACTGAATAAGTCAGAGGAAATTTGCAGAACACTGACCTAATCCACCATCCTTGTTCAGCACCGTATTTTGATCGACTAGGGATCTTTATATTCATAGTTTATAGTTATTATCCCGGGAACGCTAACACAACCCAACATGCGCTTGTCACTAAATATGAGTTAATTTGACTCATGTAGGGTTTTTTCTCAATAAGAACGCGAATAATTTGAAAAACGCTGCAAATTCTTACACACGGGGTTGGTTATTCTCGTATGGAGGCTCATTTCCTCAACATGGAGAAAATGGGGGAAACGGTGGGTGTGGCGGGTCCCGGACCCATTCCAATCGATTCAGGGTCCAAAATATAGTGGAAAATGATACCCCACACGCCTAGGTACCAGAAATCTCGAAAACACATATTCAAAATGTGTAATATATACCCAATTTGACCCATTACTTCTTCCAATGGGTTTCAGTCGTTCTTGCACCCATTTCATTGGATTCAGCGTCCAAAATTTATTGGAAAATAATACCCCACTCTCCTTGTTCGCCCAAAATCTCGAAAAATCCATTTTTCAAAAACACATTTTGACCCCTACCCCACCCATATTTGGTCTGATCGGGCTGAAAAGTTTTGAGGATCGTCCTAGGCCAGGAACAGACCCCTGACCCAAATTTCAGATTTTTAAAAAATTTTCTACTACCAAAAAGGGCGTGGCCGTTTTTGATCTAGACACCATGAAACGTCCAGAAGAGGTTTTGCATGAAAACATAGGTTGATTATTCAAGGAATAACCAACCAAAATCTTCGAGTTGAGGTTCAAGGTCTGAATTTGAATAGTTTTCGTCCTCAAATTCCAAAAAGTCGTCAGTATCGTCATTGTCTGGATCTAAAAGATTCCTTCGGATTTCCTTGTCATCCCATTCAGAAATGTTGCTTTTTTTCGGCCATTTCTACCGATTTCTTGTTGAAAAATGAATGAAATGTAGTTGTGGGTAAATGTAAATCTTGAAGAAAAATCGTATAGATTATTGGGAGTGTAATTACACTCGTAGATTACACAACAAGGAGATATCATTTTTCCACACAATTACTGAATATGCGTCTATTTCACGCATACACTAATATGAGTCGGCAAGACCTACTAAAATTTACGTCAAAAACTAATGTTAGTCAAACTGACTCACTAGATACATGAACAAGGTATCATTACTCCCCCTAATGGTCAGCAGGGGTACTTTTCTCCATTAAGTCTTCCTGGCAACTGACCAAAGAGAGTTGGCACCTGTGGAAAGCCTTCCAAGGCGAACTCTCGCAGAGAAATAGTGAATTACAATTTTTCTGTGAGTCAAGATGACGCACATTAGTGTTCCCGGGTTATTCAGAGTGTTTAGGGTGTTCTGGGTATTTATGATAAAATGCGTTATTCCAGGATGGATCCTATTTGGCGGAGTTTCTCATGGAAAAGGGATATTCAGTACACGGCATCATCAGACGGTCGAGTTCCTTTAACACTGGGCGAATTGAACATTTGTATTCGAATCGCGCCACGCATCAGCAGGGAAAAATGAAACTCCATTACGGCGACATGACTGACAGCAGCAGCTTGGCCAAAATAATCAACAAAGTCAAACCGTCTGAAATTTACAATTTGGCCGCTCAGAGTCACGTCAAGGTTGGTCTTATTACGCTCAGATTTTGAGTTTTCTTGAGCCAAAATGTGATTCCTTCCACTTCCTAATTCTCCAAAAGTAGCCTATTCACGTTCTCTTTCAGGTATCTTTTGACCTCAGTGAGTACACAGCCGAGGTTGACGCTATCGGCACTTTGAGGCTTTTGGACGCCATTCGTACATGTGGCCTTGACAAGTCCGTTAAGTTTTATCAGGCGTCAACGTCCGAGCTTTACGGTAAAGTTCAAGAGACTCCGCAGAAAGAAACGACCCCGTTTTATCCAAGATCGCCATATGGTGAGTACTGTGATGTTCCCTAAAGACTTGTTTTCCTAGCGACAGGCTTTATGCGCAGCAGGAACCGAAATGGTCTGAAAAACGTCGACTGGAGAGCGAAATATATTACGCTGCGTGTTTTCCTGTGTGAAAAAGAGCATGATGAGGAGGAGAAATATGATGGCTGCGATGATAATTAAAGAAATAATTGATGGTGATGAAGAAGAGTTAATATTAACAAAATATGCCAAAGTAAGGCAATGTGTAAATAATGTATTTGCAGACTGCAAAAAAAAAAACTCCTCGGCCCAGGCGCATAGAGACTCTCCAAATCAACATTGGAAAAATGGAAACCGTGAGTGTGGCGGGTCCTGGACCCATCCCAATCGATTGAGGGTCCACAATTTAGTGGAAAATGATACCCCACACGCCTAGGTACCAGAAATCCCATTTACATCCATTTTGACCCATAACCTCTTCTTATGGGTGCAAATCGACTCCACAAATGCCTACCCCAGGTGATATTGAATTCACCAATATTCAGTATGATGAAAATAGCGAAATAGGTTTATTTACAGAATAGCAATTCCTATATCGCCAGGCCTCGCGGTAGGAGGAGCAAAGACAAGACCAGTCCGGGCCATCCAGGACCTCAATCAGCTCCTCCCGAGTCAGTGAAGCTCTGCCAAAACATCTGATCCGCACGTATCCCAAAATTGGACACTCCGCCAGAAAATGCTCCGTTGTTTCATCAACGCCGAGGTTGCATAGGGAGCAAAGATAGATTCTGTCCCGGATCCAAGGCTGCCAGTTGAGGTTCAGGAGTTCCCCGCGGCCTCGCATTACAACCATGGCTTCTTACAGCGATGAGGTCCTGATACGAGAATAATTCACCTCCAGGTCGAGATGCTGGTACAATAGGTGGAATTGCGCAGCTCCCGCTTTCTGGCGGAGGGAGTCAAGGAAGCACTGCTTCTGGCCTGTCAGAACGCTCCTTGTTCTCTCTTTGAAGCTCGATGGGTCCAGTGGATTGATGGGTGCGGAATCAAGAAAGCGAGTGAACATTCTTAACCACTCCGCCACCCAGCCGACTCCCTCCACGTTGAGAATGGTTAACCATTTTGTGCTCGTAGTCGTCATCTCCAAAAGTGCAGTATGCCCTCCACATGTCTGAAACGATTGCCGTACCCGGTGCAATTTCATTTTGAATAATTGGGAGCAGAATGGCACGGATGAAAAGTCGTAGAATCGGAGGCCTTAGGTAACACAAGTCACATCCAATCTTCGCTTAGGAACACATAAGACGTGCACCAAAACCTGTCGCCAGGAAAACAAGCCTTAAGCGTAAAAATAACTCCACTTCACCCACTTATAAGACCAAGTTTCAGCCTGCGCCAAACTTTACGCGTTCTGGACGGTGGTGAACTACAGGGAGGCCTACGACATGTTCGCTTGCAATGGAATCTTGTTCAATCACGAAAGCCCTCGACGAGGTGAAAACTTTGTTACGAGGAAAATCACGCGGTCTGTGGCCAAAATTCACTTGGGTCTCATGGACTGCCTCGAACTGGGCAATTTGGATTCGATGCGAGACTGGGGCCACGCTAAGGACTACACGAAGGTAATGTATCAATCTATTTGTCTCACACTTGTTGGTTATGGTCATAGGCGCATGTAGACTCACTTCTTCAACTTGATGAAAATGGGGGAAACAGTGGGTGCGGCGGGGGACCCATTCCAATCGATTCAGGGTCCAAAATTTAGTGGGAAATGATACCCCACACGCCAAAATACCAGAAATCTCGAAAACACATTCAAAATGGGTAGATAGGCAACCATTTTGACCCATAACCTCATCCAGAAGGCGCCAATCGTTCCAGGACCCGTCTCATTAGATTCAGCTTCCAAAAGTTAGTGGAAAATGATACCCCACACGCCAAGGTATCAGGAATCACATATTCAGAATGAGTGATAGATACCCATTTTGATCCATTACTTCTTCCAGTATGTGCTAGATTGGGATATCATTTTCCACTAAATTTTGGACGCTGAATCGATTGAAATGAGACTCCATGCGCCTGGTCCAAGGAATAACCAACTCCTGTGAAAGAATTTGCAGCGTTTTGGTTGGTTATTCCTTGAAAATATCTATGTATCTACCCATTTTGAATATGTGTCTTCGAGATTTCTGGTGCCTAGGGGTGTGTGGTATCGTTTTCGACTAAATTTTGGACGCTGAATCCAATGAGATGGGTCCCAGAACGTTTGGCACCCACCGGAAGAGGTTATTGGTCAAAATGGGTATCTATTTCCCATTTTGAATAATATTCAAAATTTATGTGATTTCAAGATTTCTGGTACCTAGGCGTATGGGGTATCATTTTCCACTAAATTTTGGATGCTGAATCCAATGAAATGGGTCCCGGAACGATTGGCGCCCCCCGGAAGAGGTTATGGACGCTGAATCTATGTTTAAATCAGTCACCATGCGCCTGGTCTGAGGAATAACCAACCCCTGTGTAAGAATTTGCAGCGTTTTTTTATTTCGCTTTTTCATTCGTGCAGGCCATGTGGATGATGCTTCAACAAAGTGAACCCGACGACTTCGTCATAGCGACTGGAGAGAATCACAGCGTCCGGGAGTTCGTTGAAAAATCGTTTAAACACGTTGGCGTACAAATCGTCTGGGAGGGTTGCGGTGTGGAAGAAGTGGGAAAAGACAAAGCAACCGGTGTCATCAGAGTTAGAGTGAACCCGAAATTCTTCAGACCAACAGAAGTGGTAAGTAAGAACTAATAGTGGTTAGTAACAAGCGTGTTCACGTTTTATTTTGAAATGAAACAGCAACACGATCGCAAACATCACAAAATAATCCAACTTTCTTCTTGAGCCGCATTCATTAACGTTCTCCTGTGGGTTATTGTGTAAACAGAAGACGTCGTCCAATTAAAAGAGGAACGTTGAATTTGAATTTTATTGATTAGTCTTGTTTTCGGATGGTTATTCCCATAATAACCTATGTATTCATGCAAAAGTCGATCTCTACCGTCCGCCGTACGCTCTCTGCACCGTTTATGGTAGTAGAAAATTTTCTAAAAATCTTAGATTTGGATCAGGAGTCCGTTTCCGGCTTAAGTTGGTCCTCAAAACTTTTTAGCCCGATCGGACCAAATTTGGGCGTGGCAGGGGTCAAAATGTGTTTTTTGAAAAATGGATTTTCGAGATTTTTGGCGAGTTAGCCGTGCGGGGTATCATCTTACACTAAATTTTGGACGCTGAATCCAATAAAATGGGTCCCGAAACGATTGGCGCCCTCTGGATGAGGTTATGGGTCAAAATGGGTGCCTATTTACCCATTTTGAATGTGTGTTTTCGAGATGTCTGCTACCTAGGCGTGTGGGGTATCATTTTTCACTAAATTTTGGACCCTGAATCGATTGGAATGGGTTTGGGACCCACCACACCCACTGTTTCCCCCATGTTGATGAAATGAGTCTCCATGCCTGGTCCGAGTATAACCAACCCGTGTGAATGAATTTGCAGCGTTTTTGGCTTTTATTATGCGAATATGTTCACATCAAATCTTATTGAGGCGGTGGAATCTAGATGAGCAGACTTTTCTGAGATCTAGCTCGATTTGGCTAAAGAAATACAGCGCCCCAAACAGTGCATTTAAGGGTCATACTCCTTTCATTTTTCTTTTTCTTCAATAATTTCAGCTATTTCAACTACTCTATACTAGAAATATGTCCTCCACACAAATTGATCGTCAATCTTCCCCAATATAAGGGTTCTTATCATGTTGCAGGATCTACTGTTGGGCGACGCGTCCAAAGCAACAGCGAAATTTGGTTGGAAGCCAACCGTGAGTTTTGACGTAAGTTCCTATTTGCTGCAATCGTTCTTATTATGTTGCCAATTTGGTTTTCTTCGAAATAATCACCATCATGAAACGAGTTGGTTGTTTCAGGAACTTGTCGTGGATATGATGGAAGCTGATATCAACCTAATGAAGAAGAATCCTACTGCTTAGTGAAGATATCCTGTCTGCTACACGCTGTTCCTTCTGAGTGAATTGCATCACTTATAGTGCTCACTCTCAGGAATTTACTTCAATTCAATGAATGAGTTGGTATTCAATGAGAGGAAGCAATAATTGTTGTATGGCGTCACCAGCAATCTTGATTTTTGGCCATTTTCTAGAGTGAAGTGTACTCAAGGAATCTATTGGTGAAGCCAAATTTTCAGAAGTAAATGTCAGCTAATGTAGAGAGGTCTTGCCAGTATTGGTTGAGGCAATATCACTCAAAATGTAGATAAAAATTGATTTAAGGCTCTCCTGGAAAATTACGAAAATTGAGCCTAGCTGGTTTTTCATTGACAAAAATGTCTCTTCTGGTCACCAGCAATCTCGATTTTTGGTAATTTTATAAATTTTATGGCCTCTAGAGTGAAATTTTTGCAAAAAATTCATTGGTGAAGCCAAATTTTCAGAAATAAATATGGATGTAAATGTCAGCTAACGTAGAGAGGTCTTGCCAGTATCATTCAAAATGTAGATAAAATTTGATTTAAGGCTCTCCTGGAAAATCGCGAAAATTGAGGTAGCTGGTTTTGCTTAAACAAAAATGTCTCTTCTGGAGCATGTGTCACATGGCAGACCTCGCTGCACAACCGCCTTCCATTCAGTAGACTTGGAGAACGCACAAACAAGAGGAAATAAGAACAGCCAATCAGCTACAAGTAGCTTAACGAGCTACCCTTCCTCTCGCCGAGTCCTCCAGCCCTATGAACCTTCCTGTGTTGTTTACTAGTGACCCACAGAATTGTTATTGCCTTATGTATGCTTGACAAGATGTCAAATTACCGTTTCTGTGCTGCACGCCTCTCCAGGAAAATCGCGGAAATTGAGATAGCTGGTTGTGCATTGACAAAAATGTCTCTTCTGGCCACATGCAATCTCGATTTTTGGTCATTTTCCAGATTTTACGGCTCTTGAGTAAAGTTTTCTCAAAGAACCTATCGGTGAAGCCGAATTTTCAGAAGTAAATGTCAGTTAACGTAGAGAGGTCTTGCCAGTATTGGTTGAGCCAGTATTGTTCAAAATGTAGATAAAAATTGATTCAAGGATCTCCTAGAAAATCGCGGAAATTGAGGTAGCTGGTTTTGCTTTAACAAAAATGTCCCTTCTGGAGCCTGTGTCACATGGCAGACCTCGCTGCACAACCGCCTTCCATTCAGCAGACTTGGAGAACGCACAAACAAGAGGAAATAATACCAGCCAATCAGCTACAAGTAACTTAAGGGGCTACCCTTCCTGTCTCCAAGTCCTTCAGCCCTGTGGAACCTTCCTGTGTTGTTTACAAGTGACCCACAGAATTGTTATTCCTTCATGTATGCTTGACAAGATGTCAAATTACCGTTTCTGTGCTGCGCGTACATGAAACACTGGCAGCCAACTCTGGGGTTTGTTGGAGGTAACCTACCTGCCAATCGGACCAACAACATTTTTTTTCTGGTTTTTGATGAGGTTTCAAGTTTACCATAAGGCCGACAGGTTGAATGTTGTCGTACGTTCTTCTAGTTTAATAGGAATTGAACAAACGTCATCTTATTCTTATAAGTAATACCTTTCAAGAATAATGTAATAATCATGTATTCAAGTGATAATATTCAATATCGTAAAAACGAAATTACCGCTAAGTATACATATAGAGCTCTTTAGCGCTTGGTATTGAAGAATTTGTATATAAACCAGTGAAATTTCGGTTGCCAATAATAACGCACTAATAGACGCTAGCTCAAAGCTCCTAAAGTTAGATCCAGCCGAGGCTGATTTTCAATTGGTTGTTAAACGATCTGAACTCATTATTTCCAACATGAACTACTATTAGAGAGTACCAGGATCTATAGAATGCCCAAGTTGTGTCCAAACCATGGGAGGTTAGTATTCACATGTGACAGCCAATGCTGCAGTAATCTCAATGTTAGCTTATCATTAAGGGAATGTGACGACTTATAAGCACTTTCTAGATGAGGGTGACTGTTAGTGACAACATTGCGTCCTTGGTTTTATCTTGGAAGTATAAACCAGGGATATACGAGAATAATGGTCAGTGCCAGGAAAGTAAAATGTGTGACGCCAACAGCGCACTCTGGTGAGAGATTTGGGTACATATCTGCACACCTCCAACTCTACAAACATTCTGCTATAATTCTTCCTTGCTAGCTTATTTAAGCCACTTTTGGTTTTGATGTTCGACATTACCAACCCGTGAATCTCTATAAAGTAATAAGTAGTACAGAAACTATTATCATCATACTCTTGGGAGTTCTTTCAGCGTTGCTTTGTGAAATAACTTGCTGTGATTCTGGAGTTGCCAGCTTATCAGGATGCTGCGGCTAGTGGATGTTTGGTGCGAAATTCTGGATCTCAAATAATCTACGCATGATCTAGTGATGGGTCATTTGGCCTTGCAGCAACACTCAGTCACTTCATTAAGCGAGCTTTTCCTCTCAATTTCTTCCTTATGCGTTTCCATGTAGGTTTTTGCAATGTTGGATCAGATCCAACAGATTCTGTTGATTTGTTGCCATTCTGTCAGCCAGACATTGCTGTAATGTCCTTCAGAGCTTTGCATCTTTCAATCCTCCCTATGTGTCCTATATTGGATGGCCTTGGTAAGGGTAGGAATAATTTTTCGTCTATAGGAGCATGGTGGACCCTCTACCTTCCACCAAGACCAGCCAATTTGGTGAAAATCGATTCATTCGCTACAGTCCACCGTGCAACAGTGATGTTGTCAGCCCAGTTCAATTGGTAGCCCCCTCACGTTGATCTGTGACGTTGCCTTCCTGCCATTGACTGATCCCAAGAAGATTTGGTCTATCGAATTCAGCCATTTTCCATTGGAATCATGAAATTCAAGGAAATAATTTCTGTTGTCTTAAATGATTTCTGTGTTTTTTGAATTTTTTTATTAGCCTAACCTACGCATGACCTAGTGACGGGTCATGTGGCCTTGCAGCAACACTCAGTCACTTCATCAAGCGAACTTTGTGAAATAACTTGCTGTGATTCTGGAGTTGCCAGCTTATCAGGATGCTGCGACTAGTGGATTTTTGGTGCGAAATTCTCAAATAATCTACGCATGACCTTGTGATGGGTCATTTGGCCTTGCAGCAGCACTCAGTCACTTCATCAAGCGAACTTTGTGAAATAACTTGCTGTGATTCTGGAGTTGCCAGCTTATCAGGATGCTGCGACTAGTGGATTTTTGGTGCGAAATTCTCAAATAATCTACGCATGACCTTGAGATGGGTCATTTGGCCTTGCAGCAACACTCAGTCACTTCATCAAGCGAGTATTGTGAAATAACTTGCTGTGATTCTGGAGTTGCCAGCTTATCAGGATGCTGCAACTAGTGGATTTTTGGTGCGAAATTCTCAAATAATCTATGCATGACCCAGTGATGGGCCATTTTGCCTTACAGCAACACTCAGTCACTTCATCAAGCGAACTTTGTGAAATAGCTTGCGGTGATTCTGGAGTTGCCAGCTTATCAGGATGCTGCAACTAGTGGATTTTTGGTGCGAAATTCTCAAATAATCTACGCATGACCTTGTGATGGGTCAATTTGCCTTGCAGCAGCACTCAGTCACTTCATCAAGCGAACTTTGTGAAATAACTTGCTGTGATTTTGGAGTTGCCAGCTTATCAGGATTGCTGCAACTAGTGGACTTTTGGTGCCTCAAATAATCTATGCATGACCTAGTGATGGGTCATCTTGCCTTGCAGCAACACTCAGTCACTTCATCAAACGAGCTTTGTGAAATAAGTTACAGTGATTCTGGAGTTGCCAGCTTATCAGAATGCTGCGACTAGTGGATTTTTGGTGCGAAATTCTCAAATAATCTACACATGACCTTGTGATGGGTCATTTGGCCTTGCAGCAACACTCAGTCACTTCATCAAGCGAGCTTTTCCTCTCAATTTTGGAATTGAGCAATTGTTTTTGCAATATTGGATCAGTTGATTTGCTGCCATTCTGTCTGGCAGACATTGCTGTGATGTCCTTTAGAGCTTTGCATCTTTCAATCCTCCCTATGTGTCCTATATTGGATGGCCTCGGTAAGGGTAGAGATTATTTTTCGTCTATAGGAGCATGGTGGGCCCTCTACCTTCTACCAAGACCAGCCAATTTGGTGAAAATCGATTCATTAGCTACACTCCTGTGTGCAACAGTGATGTTGTTAGCCCAGTTGAATTGGTACTCCCCCTCACGTTGATCTGTGACGTTGCCTTCCTGCCCTTGACTAATCCAAGAAGACTTGGTCTATTGAATTCAGCTATTTTCCATTGGAATCATGAAATTCTGCCGTCCGCGCCGTTTTAAGTAGTAGAAAAAATTCTAAAAATCTGAAATTTTGGTCAGGGGTCCGTTCCCGGTTGTAGTTGGTCCTCGTAACTTTCCCTTGCAGGGATTCCCTTGCAGCGATCAGATTCAATTCGAGATTTAAACATCTTTACACTACACTTGGGCATTCTTTTGGATTTTGTGACCTCTCAGGGCGGTAGATTAGGTTCACTATAAAAAGTAGGTGTGATAACTGCGACGCATTCCTTTTTTATGCCGAACTACCTAGGAATACGTTTGATTATAAGAATGAAATATTTAGTTTATTTTTGTGTACTAATAAAGTTTTTCAATGTTCTCCAGTTCAATTCAACTTTCCTGTTGAACGCAATCTCCTTTCATCGTCGAGTCAGAAGGGAAAGTTCTATTGATTTTTCGTCTTTACCGAAGTTTTCAACAGAATGAAATTTTGTTTACGCTGGTTGAAGAGTGTATTTATAAAACAAACAATTCCTACTGAGTATGTTAGTGGATGGGGGGGCAGTGAGTAAACATTGAGGAGCTCCGGGCCAGAAAAGGGCTCTCTATTTATCAAGGATCTCGACGAAAGTACAAAAAGCCGGATATTAGCGAATTCCAGGGAGGGAAGCATTTATTTGGGATTTTGTCGTCCTTTTCAATGCAACGAAAACTATTTGGACAGATCCGAGTGAAGTGAGGGCAAGAGTGTGAATAGTACGATATGTTTTCAGGGGAAATTTCTATCTGGTGTTGTTGGTACTTCCTGATCTGTTGTAAGACTTTAATCCAGCAAAGTTTGGAAAAATTGGATGGAAATTAGTATTTGTCTTGTTATTATAGGCTAATGAAAACAAACTTGTTTGCGACTGCGCACGGGAAACCGTCAATTTCCCTAAACGTGCCAACATTGTTGGAGTTGTGTCGGTGTTTTGGTTGGTTATTCCTTGAATAATCAACCTATGTTTTCATGCAAATGGTCAACCTCTCCGATTCGGCTCAAAATTTTTTTCTGCACGTTTCATGGAGTCTAGATCAAAAAAAGTCAATGTCCGTCCGCCGTACGCCGTCCACGCCGTTTTTGGTAGTAGAAAATTTTCTAAAAATATGAAATTTGGGTCAGGGGTCTGTTCCCGGCCTAGGACGGTCAACCAAGCTTTTCAGCCCAATCGGACCAAATTTGGGCGGGGTAGGGGTCAAAATGTGTTTTTTGAAAAATGGATTTTCGAGATTTTGGGCGATCTAGGTGAGTGGGGTATCATTTTCCACTAAATTTTGGACGCTGAATCAAATGAAATGGGTCCCAGAACGATCGGCGCCCACTGGAAGAAGTAATGGGACAAATTGGGTATATATTACCCATTTTGGATACGTGTTTTTGAGATTTCTGGTACCTAGGCGTGTGGGGTATCATTTTCCGCTAAATCTTGGAAGCTGAATCCAATGAGGTGGGTCTCAGGACGATTGGCACCCACTGGAAGAAGTAATGGGTCAAAGTGGTTATATATTACTCATTTTAAATATGTGTTTATGAGATTTCCGGTACCAGGGCGTGTGGGGTATCATTTTCCACTAAATCATGGACACTGAATCGATTGGAATGGGTCTGGGACCCGCCGCACCCTCCGTTTTCCCCATTTCCCCCGTGTTTTTAAATAAGTTTCCATGCGTCTGGTCTGACGAATAACCAACCCCTGTGTAAGAATTTGCAGCGTTTTTGAATTGACTCCAGGACTATGTACTTATGAAAAAACCTCCCAAGAAGGACGTGGAGGACCTGTAACTTCCACACTTGTTTAAAAAGCTTCAGTCACAATACCTATCTTAAGCCAATACAATACCCTAAGCCGCCAGAGCATCCAAAAAATGATGAAAATTCAATTTTTAGGGTTTTTGTAAGGTCCTATACTAACTTATACTGTTATAAATCTAAGGGAAAAAAAAAAAAAAAAAAAAAAAAAACATTTGAAAGGGACGGATAGAATGATTGTATAATTTGTCAGGTTGTGTTGTTGTTGTGCCAAAATCGGCTCGGAAGGTGGACGGAGATTTGCTAATTTTGATCTAGACACTTTGAAACGGCCAGAAAAAATGGACTCTGCATGAAAAATTAGGTTGATTATTGAAGGAAAAACCAAACAGAGCCATTTGGAAGGGATGGATTTGATTGAAATCAAACCATCATAATCCCATTAAATCAAGGAATACATAGTTCGTATTCATTCTCGTTGGCGAATTTCAAAAATATAGAAAATCTTATAACAACTTTTTTTCTAACTCATAATTGCTTAAATTTGATAATCTGAAGGATTTGTTACTATAAATTGAAAAGACTACGACGTAGAAATGATTAGTTATTAAAACTCCTTCTTCTTAGAAAAGATCAGGAGAAGGTAATTGAAAATATTGGCATTCCGGGAAAAATGTTCATCCGCAAACATCAAATTCATCAAAATAGCAGCTCCATAAAGGCTCTCATTATTTTTCCTTTCATTTTGCTTATCGGCCCAATCTAGGATAATTCAAAAATGCTATACTACAGCTTTTTGTTCTGAAAAAACATCTCCCGTTCAACACGGGAGTAAAACACAAGAGTGTTTTATTTTTAAGTGTTTGCTCTTTCTTTACGGGGAATCCTCTAATTTAAACGACCGAGTTTCCTTCTCGTCACACGGCTATTTACAAATACGTAAGTAAATTCGACGGACGATGGAGGAAGACGATGTTTGTAAATCGAGAAAACCCGTCGCGAAGATTTTGTTTCTTTTCCTTCATTCCATGGCTGATGAGTGTGAACACAAGTTTGAGATTCCTGAAAACATTCTGTTGCTCCAAAAACTGAATGTTTTTTTTTCGGTGATTTTAATAGGAAATTATAATTAAGGGGAACTGAAGAGAAAATGAATAAGAGCATTTTGGGATTCTAATAGGCTGTTTACTCGATCGAAATTGGACATTTTGATTTATTATTCCTTGAATTTCATGCAAAAATGTGTTTTTCGAAAAATGGATTTTCGAGATTTTTGGCAATCAAGGCGTGTGTGGTATTATTTTCCACTAAATTTTGGACGCTGAATCCAATGAAATGGGTCCCAAAACGATTGGCACCCACTGGAAGACGTAATGGGTCAAATTGGGTATCTACCTACCATTTTGAATATGTGTTATCGAGATTTCTGGTGCCTAGGGGTGTGTGGTATCATTTTCCACTGAATTTTGGACCCTAAATCGAATGAAATGGGTCCTGGAACGATTAGCACCCCCCAGAAGAGGTTATGGGTCAAAATGGGTATCTACCTACCATTTTGAATATGTGTTTTTGAGATTTCTGGTACCTAGGCGTGTGGGGTGTCGTTTTCGGCTAAGTTTTGGACGCTAAATCGATTGGAATGAGTCCCCATGCTCCTGATCCAAAGAATAACCAACTCGTTTTTTTTTTTTTTTTTTTTTTTTTTTTAATTTTCCACCACAATTCTTCAAAGAGGTCCTGTTTAGTTGTGTTAAACCATCTGTTCAACATGCGTTGGATAATTCTTGGATAAACTTAGATAATTCAAACGCACAGAACCACGTTTAGGAGAACATTGAAAAGCGCTCGAGTATTTAGGCGCCCAGAATATTTGACATAATAATACATACGTGCCAAATATACCTGTAATACATAGCGCACATCCCTTGCGGATGTTGTAGATGGTAAATACCCATATCGCAAATGAAACGACACCTGTGCCAACAAATAAACAGCGACGAGATAAAAGGCGAACTCTAGGGTTGAAGGATATTACTCAACGCCGAACCCTTTTTGTGACTCACTCCCCCCCCCCCCCTCCCTTCTTTTCATCTTTTCAAAACACATAATAATAACTTGAGTAAACCCAACAGGGGAGTTGGAGTTTTTTGTCGTTTTTTAACCTCTCAAATGCGATAGCTTTCCAAATAAAGTATCTAAACAGATAACGAAACCAAAGTTGACGTTTCGTTAACTTTATCTAGGAATGATCATTAAAAACACAAAACGCCATTTACGATACAAGTTTTTTGGTTGGTTATTCCCTGAATGTTTGAACCTATGTTTTCATGCAGAATGTCGATCTTTCCGATTCGGCTCAAAATTATTTTCCGCCTGGTCCGAGGAAGGGGGAAGGGAAAAGGCGAGAAAAGCATGGGGGGACCGGTCAAAATCTGTTTTTTGAAAAATGAATTTTCGAGATTTTTGGCGATCAGTGTGTATGGGGTATCATTTTCGACTAAATTTATGACGCTGAATCGATTGGAATGAGTCTTTATGGGCCTGGTCCGAGGAATAACCAACCTCTATGAAAAAAATGCGCAGCGTTTTTTCCCGGATGGATACCTTTTTTGGACCCTTCATTCCTCCGATCGTCCTCCAACGCCAACATTTAATGCTGGACGTTCAAAGTTGGCTAAACAATGCTACCAGTCACCAATTGTCCAACATTGGAAGGTGTTGGTAGCATTGTGTAGCTCTGGCTTAACATACTGCACTGGTTTATGTTCTTTGTGAATAATTTATTACAATTGTTCACTCAAATACACTGTCCTCATTCACACACTTACACAATCACAAGGCACAATACACAGTTGTAAAGCAGTTGTTGCACTATTTCATAACACAGCAAACCATCCATATTTGGACTCTGAACTGAACTGCACTCTTCCTTGGTCCCTTTTTATGCTCGCTCCCTTGGCCAAGAACCTTCTCGAGTCTTCCCTGGTTCTGGGAACTTGACATGTTGTCTCGAGCAAACGGGAAGGTTCCAGCCAATGGGATATGACGCACCAATGTTTGAGAGTGACCCTTAGCCCTCCGCATGTCATTGACCTTGTAATGCTGGTTACCCAGGAGACTGGTGCAGGTGTAATCTCGCAACAATACAAACATTTGACAAATCCTGTAGGAAGAATAAATGCAGGCTGAGACCTGCCTTAGAACTTTTGTTGAGCTAGAAATCACCGCTCAGTTCTTGTCGCCTCGAAGAATATGTCGTTGCCCTTCATAAGGCAAGTACATCAAATGGCGAATGTTTCAAAAACACCTGAAATCGTTGGGTATTAATCGAATGTTTCGTCGAATAATTTTCAATTAAATGGTATGTTCCACTGCGGCCGTAGAACAAGCTCAACTCAATGATGAGTGGTCTATCGTGTGCAATAATGGCGTAATCGTGCAGAAGTATCACTGCAGCATGAAATGAATGTTTTCTTCATGTTCCTACGAAATCCTGGAACTACAAATCAATCAATTAGTTCTATCATCTTCCATATGCCCGGCGTTCATTTCATCCTCCTGGCCTACATTTTCCCCCATACTGCGCCTTTTCTAAAAAATATGGCCCAACTTGGCTAAAACGCCTTCAACCACACGTGGAAAACATACCATACGTAATTTTACTGCCTCGGCCAGACAACTCGCGTTCGAAAGCTCCAAAAGGAGGTCGTTGTTTATTGATTCAAACCCATCGGCTCGAAGCTTGTTTATTTTGTCATTATCTGTCGCCCCCTTGCGATGGCAAACAAAGGCCAGCAGTGTCGTCTAAAGGCCGAACCCATCTTTGGTTCGAAGCTTGAAAAGACGAGTTTCACGTGAAGCAGAGCAGAGGTGCATTTGGGGGGATGAAGAACGAAATGAGAATGGATTATTCTTAATTCGAAACCTTTATCTGCGGGGAATTTCCCCCAGGAATAAGTGAGTAATGTCCATTTTACTGATTTTTGGTTGGTTATTCCTTGAATAATTAACCTGGGTATGTCAAATTGGGTATTTATTACCCATTTTGAATGTGTTTTCGGGATTTATGCTACCTAGGCGTGTGGGGTATAGTTTTCCACTAAATTTTGGACGCTGAATCCAATTAAATGGGTCCCAGAACGATTGGCAACCACCGGAAGAAGTTAAGGGTCAAAATGGGTATGTATCCACCCATTTTGTATGTGTCAGGATTCCTGGTGCCTAGGCGTGTGGGGTATCATATTCCACTAAATTGTGGACCCTGAATCGATTGGAATGGGTCTGGGACCCGCCACACCCACTGTTTCCCCCATTCGAGGAATAACCAACCCGTGTGTAAGAATTTGCAGATTTTTTATTGTAAAAGTCCTTGAGGGGATGTAGGTGGAGCTCGTTGAGGGTTGAAATCTCCTTCAACCACACATTCTACATAGGAATTCCTGTATCATCAGGAATTTCGCCTCCTTGACTGTAGAGTCTTCTCCATAGGTAGACAACATCCTCTGATGCTCTTCATCTTGCCGTGACGTCAGCTCAATTCCATTTTTGAAATAGTATTTTTGTTTTCACACAGGTCGGTGTTCAACGGTTGTACGGCTCTTAAGTGGAGAATCGCCCGTTGAAGTTCTTTCATTCCGCACTACTGATAGTAATAACAATCCGTATCAATGCCCGCGTAGCTCTTCACAAAGCGAAAGCAAAGAAAGGTGTATATATCCCGGACGGAGGGATTGTTTGTTTGGAGTTGTTTATTGGTCGAGTTGATAAGCCGTCACAACACACCTCGTTTCGTTCTTTAGTTTGGTTTATCTTAAATCCGCTTCCTCCGGCCAACGAATACCCATCACGCATCACGAGCTCCATTTTCACTTTGGAAAGAATCTAAAGAAAATGCTCGTCCGCATTTTGTTAGGTTCTATGGAAATCTAATATTTTTAAATTATTGTAATATGACTCGACACCGATCTCTTGTCGGAAACTCACGTAATCTATTCTAGATTAGATTGTTTTATTTGATGTAGGCACGATGGTGTTCATACCATCCGCCTAACACTTTTATACTTAAAAAACGCTGCAAATTCTTACACACGGGTTGGTTATTCCTCGGAAGCATGGAGACTCATTTATTCAACATGGGAAAAATGGGGGAAACAGTGGGTGTGGCGGGTCCCGGACATATTCTAATCGATTCAGCGTCCAAAATTTAGTGGAAAATGATACTCTACACGCCTAGGAAGCAGAAATCTCGAAAACACACATTCAAAACACCCATTTTTACCTATAACCTCATCCAGAAGGCGCCAATCGTTCCCGGGCCCATTCCAATCGATTCAGCGTCCAAAATTTAGTGGAAAATGATACCCCACACGCCTAGATCGCCAAAAGTCTCAAAAATCAAATTTTCGAAATGCACATTTTGACCTCTCCTCCCTTCCCAATTTGGTGGACTCTAGTTGGGGTCCACTGCGGGCAGTTCGTAAGCATCGATTTTATTTTATAACGTGTAATTATCAACGTTTTAGGTTTTAAAGATTCAATATGACTGAATTAGGAATTTTTCCTGGAATTTAGATTTAACACAATCTAATGTAGTTATGATAACAAGTTTTAACATGTCCGTTGCGGGTAACGCGCTCGGCGCGTGAGCTCTGTTCCAATCTGTGTGCGTCGCACGCGCTTGGCGCGTGAATGCAGCCTTCACTTCAGATCGCTCCTCCAGTATACCAGAAAGTGAAATTGAATATATTTCTACTTCCCTCGCCAGCTTTGAACCTTCTGAAGGTACTGTAAACGTCGGAGTCAGCTGGGGTGTTGCGAAGATGCAAAAAAATAAGTCCGAAATAGAGGACTGGTTTGGAGTTTTCTTGCCATTTTGCATCGTTTTCAGTGTTCCCGCCTCAAGATTTCTTTCAGTGCTTCGCTTTAATACACGAAATACTTTGGTGCAAGTAGTTTACTCCAAGGTAAATATCTCATGCTATAGCCGCACTGGGTTAGGAGCTCGCTTCGAATTTCATTCCACATGCGGCGCACGCACCTAGCGCGTTCCTCTTTCAGATGACTCCCGCACAGCTGCTCAAACGAGCTCAACAATTCCGCAGCGAACGTGTTAAAGTACCCACTGTCGCCCTTTATTCATGTTTTTATCTCAATCTCCATATTTTACCAATAATATCACCATTACACAGTTCTATACGAGTGCTAATTGAGACCAAACACATGTTTACCGTCAGCTTCACTGAGGCAATGAAAAACTCATGTTTGTAACATTTCCCCCAAAACTCAAACACGGTCCCTTTTTGGATTCAAGTCTTTCAAGTTTTACGACCGTGGGTTCAGGTTTTACTACCTTCGCGGGCTACAAAACACAAACCGTCCTTTTACTTTTATTATATTTATTCAATAGTCTTGGGGTGAGATACCTTTTTTAGCTTTCGACACCTTCTGCGGTAAAACAACTCGTGAAGCATACGATACGGTTCGGCTGTGCTTTATTCTCATTTGTGGGCGTTTACTGGGTACTTAACTGTGTAAAAACAACACGAGGAAGCTGTTTTGGATGCACCCAGTAATAAACTACCTATTGAGAGATCTGAGGACTCTCTTTTTCTGGCGATCCATTGAAGGTTCTTCGAATGGTGAACAGCTTCAATGAGGAGTTTTCTTAGGCCGGGTACACACGTTGAGGATTCCGGAGAGGATTCCAAAGAGGGATTCCTCTGAGGAAAACCTCTGAGGCGGCCGGAGCATCCACACGTACGGGAAAACCAGGAGGCTTAGACCAGAGGTTTCGACACGCGAGAGGCCTTTCGAGGAAAACTGTGAAAAAATTAACGAGGAGCTACGACCACTGTGAACGATACTCGAGCGATGAACGATACTACCTACAACTGATCACCTCATCCACAGGAAGGGGTTCAATTCCGGGAACCGGAACCCCGGCCTCAGGTGGCCTTTCCAAAAATTGGAAAGGCCTGGCGGCCTGAAGAGTCTGTCTCAACTGAAGGCCTCGACCCGTCCACACGGTCCGTCGGCCGGAGAGGTTGGCCTCAACGGGGAATCCTCTCCGGAATCCTCAACGTGTGTACCCGGCCTTACGCAGGCAAAGAGTACGGTAACAGATACCGATATTAGTTTGTTATTCCTTCAATATTCCTTGGTCTTTACGATACACTAATATTTGTCAAACCTCGTCACATTCTCTGAATTCTCTAAATGTTTGGATTGGGATCTTTTGTGTTAGATTATTCCCATACTTCCTGTACCTCCAATAAATAAAGTATAACTGCGTAAAAAACTATTCTGCAGAATAATCGGTTTCCAAAAGAAACAAGAGAAACTCCATCGGATTTCCCACTTTCCATTTTTCAAAGCTAGGCCTGAAACCTGAGGAAAGTTTATATGAGGACAGTGAAAAAGGGCCTCCAAAATAGGGCCGAGGTGGCAAACTAACCGAGATAAGTAGTTGAAGAGCCCTGAAATTCAAGCTGTGTTAGCAGTCCTGAAAGTTTTGTGATTCATTTATCTTAGTTATTCTCCCAAGCTTGAAATTCTTTATAAATCCTGTATCTACTTTGATGATAAAGCTTTTGGATGTGGAACTAATGCAAACTCTTAAAATATAAAACATTAATAAAAATTGTATTAAATATTTGACCACTCGGGACAGCTCAATTGCTCCCTGCACCAACTACCTACCTAGCAGGATGAGGATCAACTACTGAACTGGTCAAATCCTTACTGCATTGAGATGTGATCTACCTGTCTTGATATAAGAAAACCCTCAAGAAAATATAGAAGAAATATTACTCACACATGAACAACAAGCAATACTAATTTATAATATCAAAATAATGAAGTTCACCTCTCAGTTGTCAACACTGCGAGGCCATCTTGTTCTCTCTCTTCTGATGCTTGGCGTCTTCCTGTTGTGGTTGTGAGCTTGTTGAGAACCAAGATTATAATGTTTAAAGTGATGAAGTGTTGTTCAATTATTAAATCCAGTATTATCTATATTCATAGATCAAAAGGTAAATAAGAAGTGTTTCATTTCATGTGTATGAAATTCAGTGGAAAAACACCGATAATTTGGCTCAGGATGAATATCGAAAATTTAAATGAGGAAAGTAGAAAAGAGCCTCCAAAATAGGGCTGAGGTGGCAAACTAACCGAGAAAAATGTTAAACATTAGAAGATAAGTAGTTGAAGAGCCCTGAAATTCAAGCTGTGCTAGCAGTCCTGAAAGTTTTGTGATACATTTGTCTTAGTTATTCTTCCAAGCTTGAAATTCTTTATAAATCCTGCATCTACTCTGACGTTGGAGCTTCTGGATGTAGAGCTAATGCAAACTCTTGAAATAAAAAACATTAATAAAAATTGTACTGTAGTTAAGGTATTGTGGTTATGGTGAAGCATGAAATAGGCTAGAGAATGCGCACTCCAGCGTTGGCTACCGCAACCAAAATTGATATAAATTTTTACCGTAGGGAATTTGGCCAACCCTTGTGTCTAGCCAACGGTTATCGTCGGAAGTTGATGATTGATCGGTGTTACGTGTATACACTGTGATTTCAATAAAAACCGATCTCGATGAAACCATAACGGAGCGCAGGTAAACACGCAGACGCAAACAATCATCAATCAAGAAGGACACAGTTGGTCAGAAGCGCCGCTTTTCGTCCTAGTACGGAAGAATAATAAGTTACTAGCTATTGACGGCCGTATTTTCTACAGTAAAATTCAATTTGAAAACAATGCAAGGGGTTGCGCGTTGGTGTATTATTCTAGGTAGGTTTCAATGGAGTCAAAAATAAATACCTATCTATTTTATTTAAAAAAAAAAAAAAAAAAAAAACGGCAAATTATTTTACAGGGGTTGCTTATTGGTTATTGGTCCATCGACCAGGAGCATGGAGACTTATTCCAATCGATTCAGCGTCCCAAATTTAGTGGAAACGATACCCCACACGCCTAGGTACCAGAAATCTCGAAAACCCACCTGTGAAATGGGTAGATAGAAACCCATTTTGACCCATAACCTCTTCCGGTGAGCGCCAATCGTTCCGGGATCCGTCTCGTTGGATTCAGCATTCAAAACTTAGTCAAAAATAATACCCCACACGCCTAGATCGCCGAAAATTTCAAAAGTCCATTTTTCGAAATACACATTTTTACCCATAACTCCCCCCACACCGATTTGGTTTGATCGGGACTGTGGACGAGAGCGATTTGTGGCATGTGGGGTATTATTTTCGATTGTATTTTGTACTCTGAATCCAATGAGACGGGTCCCGGAAGAGGTAATAGGTCAAAATGGGTATCTATCTACCCATTTTGTATTTCAAGATTTCTGGTTCCTAGGCGAGTGGGGTATCATTTTCCACTAAATCTTGGACGTTGAACCCGATAAAATGGGTCCCGGAACGATTGGCGCTCTCTGGATAAGGTTATGGGTCAAAATTGGTGTTTATCTACCCATTTTTGAATGTGTGTTTTCGAGATTTCTAGTACCTAGGCGTGTGGGGTATTATTTTTGACTAAATATTGGATCTTGAATCGAATAAGACGGGCCCGGAACGACTGGTGCCCACCGGAAGAGGTTATGGGTCAAAATGGGTTTCTATCTACCCATTTCAGAGGTGGGTTTTCGAGATTTCTGGTACCTAGGCGTGTGGGGTATCGTTTCCACTAAATTTAGGACGCTGAATCCAATAAGACGGGTCCCAGAACAATTGGCGTCTGCCGGATGAGGTTATGGATCAAAATGGATATCCATCTATCTTGTTTGAAAGTGGGATTTTCGAAATTTCTGATACCCAGGCGTGTGGGGTATCATTTTCTATGTACTATATTATGGACCCTGAATTGGTTGAAATGAGTCTCCATGCTCCTGGTCCGAGATACGACCCCTGTGAAAGAATTCCCTGCATTTTAAATGCACATTTAATGTATAAAATTATTAAACGGAGAATATTATTTGAGAATATGAAAGTATGGACTGCAGGCAGCGCCTGTTCAAGAATTTTTGAAACTCGTTGACTCGTTCCTACAGAAGACTTCCACGAGCAATCAAACTCCCGATCCAAACCTTCTTTTAGTTATTTTTCAAAAATTCACGAAGAGCTCATCATCGTTCCATAAATGAACCGACAGAAAATTCCGATTGTTGAACTAGTTTGTTTGCACGGGGAACATCGTCAACACAAGTTGTGTATATGCCATCCACTCGCTCCGGCCCAAAGGTAGAAAAATAACCGTTTACAAAACCGCGAACTTGTAAAACAAAAAGCCGAAGAAGGGAAGCGTTTTCGATTACAGGCCTTTGTTATCTGTCTGTCTGCAAGGATATGCAAGGCGGAAGCGGCTCAGAGCTCTTCCGTTTCGTGTAGGGTGGACGCGAAGAAAATACTTTTTTCCCTCTCGTAAACACCCGTTTTTCATTTTTGGTAGAAGCTCCCGTTTGTGTGTTTTATAAACATTTCGAGTCGTTGGGGCTGCTGACGAGGAAACGACGAAATAACATTTACCCTCGCGAGACGGAAAGACATGTTTTGCCTGGATGTTATTAAATAGTTCACATCCCGCGAGCGCGAAATGGGAAATAACGGAAATGCCTTGAAGAGGGTCACTGTCACGATTTCAAAGGGAAACAATTAGGCAGTTATTGAACTCATCGATTAAGCGACTAATTAAATGCTTTCATATGAGGCAGTCCAAGTCCGTTCTCCTCAAAATCGCTAAAAAAGTGTAGTCTCTTAAGAAATAAATGCAAAAAATCTGTAAATTCTTACACAAGGTTGGTTATTCCTCGAATGGGGGAAACAGTGGGTGTGGCGGGTCCCAGACCCATTCCAATCGATTCAGGGTCCAAAATTTAAAGGAATATGATACCCCACACGCCTAGGTACCGGAAATCCCGAAAACACATATTCAAAATGGGTAATATATACTCAATTTGACCCATTACTTCTTCCAGTGGGTGCCGATCGTTCTGGGACCCGTTTCATTGGATTCAGCGTCCAAAATTTAGTGGAAAACTATACCCCACACGCCTAGGTAGCAGAAATCCCGAAAACACATATTCAAAATGGGTAATAAATACCCAATTTGACCCATTACTTCTTCCAGTGGGTGCCAATCGTTCTGGGACCCACTTCTTTGGATTCAGCGTCCAAAATATATTGGAAAATGACACCCTACTTGCCTACATCGCCCAAAAACTCGAAAATCCATTTTTCGAAAAACACATTTTTACCCCAACCTCCCACCCCCCCAAATTTGGTCCGATCGGGCTGAAAAGTTTCGAGGACCCGTCTCGGCCGGAAACAGACCCCTGACCCAAATTTCAGATTTTTAGAAAATTTTCTACTACCAAAAACGGCGCGGACGATGGACGGCGTACGGACATCGACCTTTTTTGATCAGGACATCATAAAACGTCCAGAAAAAAATTTTGAGCCGAATCGGAGAGGTTGACCATTATCATGAAAACATAGGTTGATTATTCGAGGGATAACCAACCAAAAACGTTGCAAATTCTCTCACAGGGGTTGGTTATTCCTTGGACCAGGAGCATGGAGACTCATTTCATCAACATTGGGAAAATGGGGAAAACAGTGGGTGTGGCGGGTCTCGGACTCATTCCAATCGATTCAGGGTCCAAAATTTAGTGGAAAATGATACCCCACACGCCTAGGTTCCAGAAATCTCAAAAACACACATTCGAAATGGGTAGATAAATACCCATTTTGACCCATAACCGCATCCAGAGGGCGCCAATCGTTCCGGGACCAATTTCATTGGATTCAGCGTCCAAAATACAATAAAAAATAATACCCCACATGCCTAGATCGCTGAAAATTCATTCTTCAAATTACACATTTTGATCCCTCCCACTCACCCCAATTTTGATCCGATCGGACTGAAACGTTTTAAGGATCAATTAAAGCCGGAAACGGGTCAAAATTTTTCGTGCAGAATTGGTGATATTGACATTTTGAATGATTTAAGGTTGATTTGACTACCACATTTCACCCATACCCTCCCCAAATCCGGGGCCTGATCGGGCTGAATTGTTTCCCAAAATAATTGTTGCTCACTAGGGGTGGGTAAGGGTCAAAATGTCTACCTACATATCAGTTGCAAAGCTCGGTTTTTTACATCATTTTGGTATTATGGCAAGTGGAGTATGATTTTCCACTAGATTTTTTGACGCTGAATCGATTGTAATGAGTCCGGGACACTACAGATTCACCGAATTCCCCCATTTTCTTCAATTATTCTTGCCTAAGGAATAACCAACAATTGTGGAGGAATTTGCGTTCCCTAGAAACAATTATATGATTTATTAATTTACATGAAGCAGGACGGTAGAGTCTGGCATGTAAACATAGGTTGCCTATTTAAGGAATAAATTCGTTTATGTACACAAACTGTTTCGTCAAATGCAGGGTCTAAGGCCGAAAACGACGTTTTTCATGTTTTTGGTTGGTTATTCATCGAATTTAAAGGGGTCGAAATGTGTATTTTGAAAAATGGATTTGGTGATGTAGGCGTGTGGGGTATCATTTTCGACTAAATTTAGGACGCTGAATCCAAAGAAACGAGTCCCGGAACGATTAGTGCCCACGGGAAGAGGTTTTGGGTCAAAATGGGTATCCATCAACGCATTTTGAATGTGGGTTTTCGAGATTTTTGGTACCTAGGCGTGTGGGGTATTATTTTCCACTAAATTTTTGACGCTGAATCGATTGGAATGAGTCTCCATGCTCCGGATCCAAGAATTATCAAACCCTGTGAAAGAATTTGCAGCGTTTTTCAAAAAGTACTCAAGTTTATCTCGTCTAATCATTTGAATCATATTAGGGTACTTTTAAACAAAAGTAATCTATAGCTGTTTTTACCTTGCTTTTCAAAGTCTCTGTGTATTACCTTAAAAAAATTAATCATCCGCAATTTACCCGAAATTCGTCGTTGTTTGACGGCGTCGTACCTGGTATCAATATTTCATGCAGACGTCAAATACCTGTTAGGTATCTAGTATGGACAAAATGAAAATATTTGGTATTGGCAATTTATCAAAAAATGCATAAATTGTTCAGGGTCGAATGTATTTTCATACGAAAAAGTTAAGTTCTGAAAATACAGTTGACCGAATTTCAATTTTATCTTTTTTTTTTTGAAAAAAATAAAACCGATTTTGGTAGTAGACAATTTTCTGAAAATCTGAAATTTGGGTCAGGGGTCCGTTTCCGGCTCTAGTTGGTCCTCGAAACATTTCAGCCCGATCGGACCAAATTTGGGCGGGGTAGGGGTCAAAATGTGTATTTCGATGAATGGATTTTCGAAATTTTGGCAATCTAGGAGTGTGGGGTATGATTTCACACGAAATTCAATTCAATTTTGGACGCTGAATCCAATGAAATGGGTCCCTGAACGATTGGTGCCCACTAGAAGAAGTTATGGGTCAAAATGTGTATCTACTGACCCATTTTGAATGTGTTTTTTTGGGATTTCTGGTACCTAAGCGTGTGGGGTATCATTTTCCACTAAATTTTGGACCCTGAATCGATTGGAATGGGTCCAGTAACCCGCTGTTTCCCCCATGTTGAAGAAATGAGTCTCCATGCGCCTGGTTCGAGGCTTTTTTCTCTTCTTTGATTGAAAATTTTCAAACGTCTGATATGATAATATAGTTTCTGAAAACACAAACGTGTTTTTTGCTAAAAACCGCTAATATTTCTGCCGATTCTGACATAATATGTCAGATGCGGATGTTTATCCAGTGAAAAACTAATTTATAAAAAATCAATACAATTTCAAAAATGGCTTGGAAATTCATAACATGAAGCAGGTAAGGTCCATTGGACTATTGATTTCAATCCTAATACCTAATTTTGTGTTTGCTCGGCTATTAAAGAACGTTTATGACGAAATTAGCAATTTTGCCATATCCGTGGGACGCATGCTCGACATGGCCCGACTGTGAATGTTTCATGCCAGATCCTAGTTAGAAAAAAGTATTTGTCGTTCTACAATGTTTTACTTCCTTCTCCATTCGGTAAGGGAAAAACTGGCGAAGTTATTGAAGTTGGTTGAAGTTCTGGGATCTGAACGAGGAGAAACACAGGGGGAGTGGCGTCTTATCGTTGGGTCCACGTCAGAACAAACAGCCAAACAATCAACACAGAAAGCAATCAAAACATGTGTTTCTACCTCCTCATCCTCTCGTCCCGCACCCTTCGCAGCTGTTTGCATAAGGACTGCGGGGCTCCCAAACAACTCATATTTAAATAAATAAACTTGGCGTCCCTTTCCCCACTCCCAAAGTACACATCCATTTCAGTTTGTTTGTTTAGCTCTCTGCTCTTCGCCGGGTCCTCGCCCCTCTCGCTTCTTCCCTCTCTGTTTTCTCTACAACCTGACACAACTCAGAGGTTTCAGTTCTCTCCTGAACCTCGCTTCGTTCAGAACAGAACACGCCGGCCGATTTTCCTTTTCTGTTGTGGTTTGAACGAATCTTTCGGACGTCCGTGTTGTAGCAAACAGAAAAACAGAACAGTTTAGTTTTTCGTTGTTGTTTGGTTCTGAATGTCTTCTCTGTGATGGACCTTCTCTTCACTATGGAGGATCTCAAAGGTCTGGCAAGCCGCGAGTCGCTGCATCTGCCCTACCTGCCGTATGCTATGTATCCGGCGCACGTCCAGTCCAGACTCCTGCCCTATCTGCAGCAGCTGTATTTGGAAACCGCCCAGGTAGGTAATCCTACCATCAAATCTCAAAAGAAATCACTTCGGCAATTAGATTACCATTGACATCTCAACTGTCGAGACAAAGGAGGAA